>LBNU01031208.1:0-16702 GCA_014162995.1 Artemisia annua | reverse complement strand
GGCACAAGGAACGTAATAACATCCTCCAACAAAGGTGGGACAGAATCCATACCCGATAAGCCCCGAACCTGAAACCAAACCTGCATAGAAAAAGGACATTCAAAAAACAAGTGAGGGTGAGAGTCGGGAACCGTTTCACAAAGCGGGCATCTAATAAGGCTCAAATCAACATCAGGCCCAACATCAGATTCCCGCAGTCTATCCTGAGTCTTCAACTTTTGTCGAATAACAAGCCACAAATGAATAGCATGACGGGGAATACAATGAGAGAACCATGGGATGTGAAACCACTCAACCACATCAGCCCTTGTACGAAGAGACTCCCAAGCATACGCAACTGAAAACCGCCTATGATTACCATCCAGATCACGCCACACTAAGGTGTCATTTGCATCATGAAGATCAGGGACCGGGAGAGTAAATAATGTCGGGTATTTTGGCAACCAATCAGCAGGCCATTTCCAATTCCCATTCTCAGTCACATCATAAACTGAGTCCTTTAAGTTTAGACCAGCCCGAACAATTTCTCGCGGAGTGATCATATCACGTAAGGGACTCAAGTCACTCCACATGTCAAACCAAACAGATGTATTCGTACCATTATTGATGTTATACCATATGAACGTACGTACCTTGGGTCTTAATGCAAGAATCTTACGCCAACCCCAACTAGCATCACCCAAGCAAGGAACATCCCAAAAACTTCTACCTCGTAGCTTATATGAATGAATCCATTTAACCCATAAAGACTCTTTGTGTGTCAATATACTCCAAATATGCGTAGTCATAAGGGCAATATTAAAATCAGCCAATCGACGAATACCAAGGCCACCTTCTTTTAGAGGCTTGCAAACAGATTCCCAAGCAACTTTTGCCTTACCCCTTTTCATTTCACCTTGGCACCATAAGAAACCCCTCATAAGCTGTTCTAGATCATGAATTATACGGGTAGGGAGAATAAAAACAGAAGCCCAATATAAATGCATTGATGACAACACCGATCTGACCAATTGAAGCCTACCCGCTAGCGATAAAAACTTATTACGCCAGTCATTCACACGACTTTCCAGTTTTTCCACGAGCACCTTACAGTCCCTATATAACAATCGAGACGAAATAAGAGGGACACCAAGGTACCTAACCGGAAGAGAACCCTCTGCAAATGGCATAGAATGGAGAATAGTAGCTTTCAAAGCATTGGGGACATTACAAAAGAAAGCTGTACTTTTGGGTATACTCGGGACAAGACCCGACACAGTCTTAAAATCCTCCAAAGCTTGCATAATAACAGTAACTGAATCAGGATGGCCTCTAGAGAACAAGAATAGATCATCTGCAAAACAAAGATTAATAATTCTCTGCTGATCACATAGGTGGTGAAACTGGAAATCTGCCGAATTATAAACCTTTTTCTGCAAAATAAGGGTTAGAACCTCCATAACCAAAGTAAACAAGTATGGAGATAACGGGTCTCCTTGCCGGAGACCTCGTTTACCTTGGAACCAGCCATGAAGATCTCCATTCACACATATAGAGTATGAGGTAGATGAGACACATACCATAATCCATTCGACCATTTTGTGATGAAAACCAAACCCAACCAG
Source organism: Artemisia annua (assembly GCA_014162995.1). Classification (NCBI taxonomy): domain Eukaryota; kingdom Viridiplantae; phylum Streptophyta; class Magnoliopsida; order Asterales; family Asteraceae; genus Artemisia; species Artemisia annua. Next base: position 15,098 of record LBNU01031208.1, on the reverse strand, counting down.
AATGGACCTAAGAAACGCCCAATCAACCGTATCATAAGCCTTCTGAATATCCACCTTAAAAGCACATCTAGGTGGACCTCTCCTTCTATGATAATTCCGCATAAGCTCTTGGGTAAGTAAAATATTATCGGAGATACGACGCCCAGGAACAAACGCTGATTGATTAATGCTAACCAAAGACCCAAGACCCTCTTTAATGCGATTAGCAATAATTTTACTAATGCATTTATATAAAACATTGCAACAAGAAATGGGCCTATAATCATTAATCTTAGAAGGGGTAGGCACTTTAGGAATCAAGGATATAATGGTGTGATTAATTTCCTTCAAAAGCTTACCATTAGTAAAGAAGTCCCGAATAGCGTGCGTCACATCAGCACCCACTACATCCCAAGCTTTCTTAAAAAAAGCCGCAGTATACCCATCCGGCCCGGGAGCTTTGTCATCCCCCATTGAAAATAACGCTTCCTTGATTTCTGAATTGGTAACATCACGAACCATAGAATCAGCCATATCATGATTAAGAACATTAGAGAATAAATCGTGATCCTCAAGGGGGCTACAATCCCCTTCTATACCAAGAAACTGCTCATAGTGAGAAACAAAAGCCCCTGCAACCGCATTACCTTCATGCACAATATTAGCCGAATCCCGAACCACCTCAATCCGATTACGGGCACATTTACTCTTAACAATATTATGAAAGTAAGACGTATTAGAATCACCTGCATGAAGCCATTGGACCTTGGATTTCTGCTTAAGAAACCGTTCTTCATCAAGGGTAGCCTCCTTAAACGCTAGAAGATAATGAGCATGTTCCTCCCGAAGGGCTGAATTGAAAGGATCTTTGTCAATAGCTTTTTGAACCTCATCTAGCTCCTTCCTAAGACTATCAACCCTCTCATGCAGATTACCTTGATTGTGTAAAAGCTTACGAAAAGGGGATTTCAGCCCCTTTAAGCGTTTCACAACACGATACATAGCACAGCCATTAATATTAATATTCCACCCCGAACTCACCGTATCCATAAACCCCTCTTTATGCACTAGAAAGTTAGAGAACTTAAAAGGTTTAGGTTTTAGCATGGCCACATGAGGGATACGAAGAACACATGGAGAATGATCCGAAATACGATAAGGCTGGAAAATAGCAAACGAACCCGGGTAAGTATCACAAAACTGAAGGTTACTCATAATTCTATCGATTTTCTTCAATGTTCCATTCGAGCCTTTAGGTTTTTGGTTCCATGTAAAATGAAGACCAGTGCTATTCACATCCGCAACTTCCATATTCGTTACACATTCTTTAAATTCACGCATAGCAATATCAGGGGTGTAACCCCCACATGAGTGATCTTCCAAGTTAAGAGCAGCATTAAAATCACCCAACACGACCCAAGGCCTACCACGCATAAAACTAGCATGACTCACAAGGTTGCTCCAAAGTGCTCTCCGCTTTACATAATAATTATCTGCATACACAAAAGAGCAAAAAAGGGTTTTGTTTTCCGCACGAATATTAACCTGGACATGCATAATTTGGTTAGTTTGAGCCATAATCATAACATCAACAATGTCATCATTCCAGCCAAGAATAATTCGGGACCCCTTATCACAAATACTACCATTAGACGTCCACTTCCATCGACTACACACCTTACGACAGGTGTCATAAACAACAGAAGCATCAACATGAGATTCCAAAACCGCACAAATACAAAGATTATTTTCATTGACAACCTGCCTAACCTCTTTTTGTTTAGGGGAGCGGTTCAAACCCCTAATATTCCAAGAGGCGATACTAAACATCAGGAACATTAAGAGCGGGAGTGCTTGCCCCCGTTTGATCAAATAAGTTACCTGATTCATCAAATACATTAACTACCTCATCCTCTTCATTACCCATCACTATATTACCATTCCCATCATCAACAACAGGCAATGAGTCAAAAGGATTCGAAGTAGTAACATTTGCAGCCAATTTAGGAGAAGGAACCTTTGTTGTAGGTTGGTTATTACTGTTAGTACCATTAGGAGGAGTAACCGTAGGTGTAGGTTGACTAGGTTGGCTTATCTCACTTGCATTAGAGTTACTATTAGCTTCAACAGCACCTACCGATTTCTGGACATGACCATAACTAGTACTAGCTTCCCCATGTGATGTACTACTAGTAGGTTGTTTTGTAGCTACGGGTCTATATTGCATATTCTTCCCAACCGGGACACCACTAAAACCAGCTTTCTGTTCCTTAGCACCCTTTTTATTTTTACCCTTTTTATTACCCACTTGTTGAAACCCATCATTAGATTTTTCCACAACCGTGGTAGTCACAACTTTCTTAGGACAAGATTCAACAGAATGGCCAAAAATCTTACAAACATCGCACCTAGGAGGTTTCCACTCATATTCCACCCGAATCGTTTCAGCCGAAAATCCAAGACTATCAATATGAGGCACCCCTACAATGATGGATTCCTTTAGGGCTGTCTTAGAATCAATCTCAATTAGACACCGAGCAAAACTACTCCTACCCCAAGAATCCATACACATCGAACTAGTATACGAGTCAAGCATTATAGGCTTACCAATGTGCGTAGCAATGATACTAATTCCATCCTCATTAAACACCTGCAACGGGACATCATGTAATTTAACCCATACCGGAATACGGGTTAACTCCTCCTTCATTAAGCTAGTACTCATAGTCCATTTTTTAAGAATAATAGGGCTGTTTTTTATCATCCAAGGACCACCTTCAAGAACAGCCTCTAATCCGGCCTGAGAATCAAACTTAAAAAAGAAGAAACCATTTACATTCATCATAACACGTTTTAACCCATACTTAGCCCAATTGTTACGAACAAAGTATTCAACAACCGGGAAAGCAATACGTTTACCAATAAAGTACCCATAAAGTGTATGCTCAAATTTTGTACTTATTGTCTCAACAACTTTACGTGGGATAGACACATCAACACCATTAAACACATTATCAACCTTGAGATCACGGAAATTAGATTTACCTCTATTGGGGGCTGATTGCGTACCAGTAGTTGCCCCAACATAGGACTTAGGGGGTAGGTTTACGTCAACTGATTGCACCATATCATTAGAACCACTTGTGGTATCCTTAGTAGCACTTTGTTCTTGAGACGATTCATTAGAGCTAGGAGTAGTACTTTTAAGGACAAACCTGCCCGCGTTAGTGGAAACGCGAACACCATCACCAGTTGGCAAACTAGGATACTCAACATTGATATCAACTGAATTGGTAGTAAAAGTAGGAACAAAACCCATACCCACGTTACTAGCATCTTTAGTATGAGAATGAAAGTACGTACCAAACACAGGGTCCTCAAACCCTTCCTTAGGAGTTGAAACAGGTTTTAGTGTGCTATCACGAGAGGCACCAGTAGTTGTAGCACCACTTGAACCCTTGGCATTCAAATTCGATCCATTACCAGCCATAACATTAGTTGAATGTGATGCATTATCCTTCATAGCCTTTGTAGTTTGCATCGACACATTCTCATCAGCAGGCCCCTTACCATTCCCCTCATCCAACACATTAGGATGCGTCTCCACCTCTTGCAAACCAGAATTAATCACATTAGAGTGCAATTCAGCCGTCACATTATCCTTATCAGCAGCAACCATACGCCTAATACTATCTTCAGTAGGATACGACTCATGCACATCAACGCTACCACTAACCCCAACCATACTCGACACACCTTCAGTCACACCTGATGAAACAGGAACTTTGGGAGCATCATTCGTTGAAACTCCTACCTTAGCAGCCACGTTACGCACAGGTTTTTTCAGAATGGATTTTAGCGTTGGTGCATCTTGAAGCAGATTGTTGGACGAACCGTCTTTACTACGACTCACCCCCTCCTTATCTTTGTTACTAGAACCCTTAACACCAACACGATCCACAGACTTCATAATAAATACGAAAACAAAACGAAAGCAAGACCTAAATCAATAAAACAGAAAACCCTAAAAGAATCGAACTGTAAAACCCTAAAAACACTACCACGAATCAACCACCCCCAAAGAATGAGGTAACGAATCTCCCTAAAAGGGATTATATACCCATGAATAACTCTAACCGACTTCCATAATTCAAGCAGCATAAACCATTGATCGCAAAACAGTATTACCAAAAAACGAAAATAAAAAAAAACGATTCCTTAAAAAAAAGAAGGAATCACATTTTTTCTCCAGAGCGTTTGTCAACACTTGGTTAACACAACGGCCCTTATCATGTAAGGGACAAACTACCCTCATAATTTTTTATTTATTTTATTTTTTTTTGGGTAAAAGGGTCTACACCCTGGCAAAATTCATTACACCAAAAAACGTTGAGTTACAATATGACGAGGGTGAATTCCCTCGCCCCCAGTCCCTTAGGACACTTACAAGACACCTATCTAAGAATGGCATACCATACTTAAAGCTAACATGCACAACATGTGCAACTGACCAAACACCATGCTAAACAAAGCAACTACTATATGAACAAAAAACTACAACGACTATAAGATTACAAATAAAATTAAGTTCTTGAATCATCACACGTCGACGTAGAATTCCATAACCTTCAATGATGCAGCATTGGATCATCAATATTGAAATCAGAACATGATATAGATAAAACCAATGTACTCACCAACCAACCACAAGACCCCACCCACAACAAGTCAAAGCATACGCAATATGAACCAAGCTTGAGGATTAAGTGGACTTGTACATACAATATGGTCCAAACCCTAACATCCATCAAAAGAAAGCAGCTTCGATCCCATGCATAAAATAGAACCATAATATGAAGATCGAACCACCCATAAACGATCCATAGAAAAAAGAATTTCTATTGATTGAGTCAAGGATTTTTGAATAAGATACCCGAGAAACTTAACTTACATATACCAATCTTCAAACTTTTTTTTTTGGGTAAAAGGGATAACACACCCTGGCAAAATACATTACACCAAAAACATTGAAGTACAAAGGATGAGGACGTACACCCCTCATCTCAAATATAAGAATGACAAACCATTCTTATAACTTACACCTAGACCACCTATAAGAGAAAAACTCTTATAACAAATACATGAACATGAAACTACAACGACTAATAGATTACAAATAATAACATCAAGTAAAAACTTGAATCTTCTCATGTCGTCATAGAAGTNCCAACCACAAGACCCCACCAACAACAAGTCAAAGCATACGCAATATGAACCAAGCTTGAGGATTAAGTGGACTTGTACATACAATAGGGTCCAAACCCTAACATCCATCAAAAGAAAGCAGCTTCGATCCCATGCATAAAATAGAACCATAGTATGAAGATCGAACCACCCATAAACGATCCATAGAAAAAAGAATTACTATTGATCGAGTCAAGGATTTTTGAATAAGATACCCGAGAAACTTAACTTACATATACCAATCTTCAAACTTCCAGCAAATACAAACCTAAAACCAAGATAAAAATCAGTAGATAGGTCTTAGATAAGCTTAAATCAAACCCTAATGAGAGGGTTACTTGAGAATCACAAGTCCCATCCACCAAGTCTGAATATGCTCAAAAGATATCATTACAAACCAAACTTGTGACTTAAACGGACTTGTACATACAATAGGGTTGAACCCTAACTTCCATTAGTGATCGAATGAGTTGATGAAGAATAGCCAATAAATCAAAACATCCAAACGACCAGCAACTTCCCAAGATTGTTAAACAACCAAAACATCGAATGAGTTGATGAAGATCCGAGGGTTTAACAACCAGTAGGTGGTTTTGAACAAGAACCAATCAAAACTTGACTTACACATCTAACTTCCAACAAATCGATCACAAAGACTAAGATAAACCAGTAATTAAATGTCTTTGATAATCATATAACGCATAGGGTTACCAAAACCCTAACTTCCAATGCAACATCCTCTCTCCCATACCCCACGTTCATAACAGCAGCATCCATATGGAACTAACCAGCAGTAAATCAATACCCTAAACGAGGGTATACTTCCAGCAGGTAAACTAACACATGCACGATCAAATTAAAATCACCCACCAGCAATAAAGATTAAAACGAAACCCTAAAAAGGGATCCATTAAAACGTTGAAGCACCAGCCAACACCCCATCACCAAGCAGATCCAAAACCAAGAAACCCAAAGGTTTGGGTTCGGAAAATCATAAGCGCATCAGATCAAAACTCGACCATTGAATCAAAAACCCTAAAGAAAAAACGATACCCACAAAAAGGAATCGCATTAAACTAATAAAAAGTTAGGGAATCGATCCAACCATGTACAAACACCCAAATCAACCCTTTGTAGTATATGTACTTAAATTAAACCGACCTATGAAGATCAGAAAAAAGGGATCGATTGAAAAAACCAATATGTGACCGAAACCCTAAAAACCGATTTAGGGTTAAAATCACCATAAGTTAGGGACGAATTCAGGAAAATAATCAATACACCTCTATCCAGAAATCATCAACACATCAAATCCGATTGCATATCCTTCAAAATAGAGGGAAAGAGAGGCGGATTGATGGTGGTTTTGTGATCGGAGGTGAAGGGATAGAGGTGGCTGAAATCGCCCCTAGAGGGGAGAGAAACTTGGTTTGGATGTTAGCCTTTAGGGACAATGAATCTCATCATGTAAGTGACAATTGCTATTATCAAGTTTGCAAGCATTAAGGACAACGGCTATCATCATATATAGGGCAATTGCTCTCATCAAGTGAGTAAGCGTTTAGAGACAACGGCTCCCATAAAGTAAGGTACAATTGCTCTCAACAAGTGAGCCTTTTGGGACAATGGCTCTTATTATGTGAGGGACAAATTGCCCTCATAAAGTTAGCCTTTAGGGACAACGGATCTTATCATGTAAGTGACAATTGCGCTTATCAAGTGTGCAAGCATTAGGGACAACGGCTATAATCATGTAAAGGGAAAATGCTCTCATCAAGTGAGCAAGAGCTTAGGGAAAATGGCTCCAATAAAGTAAGGTACAATTGCTCACAACAAGTGAGCCTTTAGGGACAACGGCTCTTATCTTGTAAGGGACAAATTGCCCTCATAAATTTAGCCTTTAGGGACAACGAATCTTATCATGTAAGTGACAATTACTCTAGTCAAGTGTGCAAGCATTAGGGACAACGGCTATAATCATGTAAAGGGCAAGTGCTCTCATCAAGTGAGCAAGCGTTTATCGAAAACGGCTCCCATAAAGTAAGGTACAATTGCTCTCAACAAGTGAGCCATTAGGGACAATGGCTCTTATCATGTAAGGGACAAATTGCCCTCATAAATTTAGCCTTTAGGGACAACGGATCTCATCATGTACGTGACAATAACTCTTATCAAGTATGCAAACATTAGTGACAACGACTATAATCATGTAAAGGGCAATTGCTCTCATCAAGTGAGAAAGCGTTTAGGGACAACAGCTCCCATATATTAAGGTACAATCGCTCTAAACAAGTGTGCCTTTAGGGACAACGGCTCTTAACACGTAAGGGACAAATAACCCACATAAAGTTAGCGTGTAGGAACAACGGATCTCATCATGTAAGTTACAATTGCTCTTATCAAGTGTGCAAGCATTAGGGACAACGGCTATCATCATGTAAAGGGCACTTGCTCTCATAAAGTGAGCAAGCGTTTAGGGACAACGGCTCCTAAAAAGTAAGGTACAATTGCTCTCAACAAGTGAGCCTTTAGGGACAATGGCTCTTATCATGTAGGGGACAAATTGCCCTCATAAAGTTAGTCGTTAGGAACAACGTATCTCATCAACTAAGTGACAATTGCTCTTATCAAGTGTGCAAGCATTAGGNTCGACTTCCAAGGACAGCGAATTAGATATTTAAGATTAGTAAGGGTTTACAAATCGTCAAAACAGGAACAGCCAATAAAATAAAGGAGAAATCCGATTAATATTATGAAAACAAATCTGCCAGCCATTCTAAGAATGATATCTTATCCCATGAACGTATTGCATACCCTTGAAACAAGGATAGAGAGGACGTATGGGAGTAGGATTTGGCCGGAAAATAGGAGAAGAGTGGCGGCCGGATTTCTCCCAAGGATAGAGAGGACGTATTGAGAGACTCACTACCCTCATAAAGTTAACCTTTAGGGACAACGAATCTCGTCAAGAAAGTGACAATTTTCCCTAAAACTTTCTCTCCTCTGGCGATTTTCTTTACCCTCATAAAGTTAACCTTTAGGGACAACGAATCTCGTCAAGAAAGTGACAATTGCTCTTATCAAGTGTTCAAGCATTAGGGACAACGGCTATCATCATGTAAAGGGTAATTGCTCTCATCAAGTGAGCAAGCGTTTAGAGACAATGGCTCCCATAAAGTAAGGTACAATTGCTCCCAACAAGTGAGCCTTTAGGGAAAACGCCTCTAATCATGTGAGGGACAAATTGCCCTCATAAAGTTAGGCTTTAGGGACAACGTATCTCATCAAGTAAGTGACAATTGCTCTTATCAAGTGTGCAAGCATTAGGGACAACGGCTATCATCATGTAAAGGGCAATTGCTCTCATCAAGTGAGCAAGCGTTTAGGGACAACGGCTCCCATAAAGTAAGGTACAATTGCTCTCAACAAGTGAGCCATTAGGGACAACGGCTCTTATCATGTAAGGGACAAATTGCCCTTATAAATTTAGCCTTTAGGGACAACGGATCTCATCATGTACGTGACAATTGCTCTTATCAACTAAGCAAGCATTAGGGACAACGGCTATAATCAAGTAAAGGGCAATTGCTCTCATCAAGTGAGCAAGTGTTTAGGGACAACAGCTCCTATATATTAAGGTACAATCGCTCTCAACAAGTGTGCCTTTAGGGACAATGGCTCTTAACACGTAAGGGACAAAAAACCATCATAAAGTTAGCGTGTAGGAGCAACGGATCTCATCATGTAAGTTACAATTGCTCTTATCAAGTGTTCAAGCATTAGGGACAACGACTATCATCATGTAAAGGGTAATTGCTCTCATAAAGTGAGCAAGCGTTTAGGGACACCGGATCCTAAAAAGTAAGGTACAATTGCTCTCAACAAGTGAGCCTTTAGGGACAATGGCTCTTATCATGTAGGGGACAAATTGCCCTCATAAAGTTAGTCTTTAGGAACAACGTATCTTATCAAGTAAGTGACAATTGCTCTTATCAAGTGTGCAAGCATTAGGGATAACGGCTCCCATAAAGTAAAGTACAATTGCTCTCAACAAGTGAGCCTTTAGGGATAACGGCTCTTATCATGTAAGGGACAAATTGCCCTCATAAAGTTAGCCTTTAGGGACAATGGATCTCATCATGTAAGTGACAATTGCTCTTATCAAGTGTGCAAGCATTAAGGACAACGACTATAATCATGTAAAGGGGAATTGCTCTCATCAAGTGAGCCTTTAGGGACAATAGCTCGTTTCATGGAAGGGACAAATTGCCCTCGTAAAGTTAGTCTTTAGGAACAACGTATCTCGTCAAGTAAGTGACAATTGCTCTTATCAAGTGTGCAAGCATTAGGGACAACGGCTCCCATAAAGTAAGGTACAATTGCTCTCAACAAGTAAGCCTTTAGGGACAATGGCTCTTATCATGTAAGGGACAAACTACCCTCATAAAGTTAACCTTTAGGGACAACTATGGAATGTCTTTGAGTTGTTGGAGGGAGGTGTTCCCTCTTCGCCTCTTTTGGTTGTCACATAGGTGCTCTAATTCTGATTCTATTGAAGCATGGCTTGTGGGACTATGAAGATGATTATGGAAGTTTGGACTACTATGACGATTTGAAGATTCATGGAATTATTTACTTGAATTGCATTTAGTTTGTGTTTTTCATAGTCGTTGTAGTTTATGTTCAATGTAAGTTTATGTTCAATGTTAGTTATAAGAATGGCGTGTCATTCTTATATGTGAGTCTGTAAGTGTCCTCTGGGTAAAGGGAAGTAATCCTGCACCCTGGTAAAATATATTAACCAAAAGACACTGAAGTACAACGGATGAGAGTGAGTCCCTCACCTCAGTCCCTTAGGACACTTACAGATTCGAATATAAGAATGACACACCATTCCTATAACTTACAATAAAATAAACCTACCAATAATGACAAAAGTACATAAAAAATAACAATACTACTCGAGAAAAGTACTTGAGCCTTCTATATCACTCTGGCGGTCCACCTTAACTTTCATGAAGAATCAACATAGAAAAATCCAAGGAGACCTTCAACATAAAATCTGTTTGTAGTAGCAAAGAACACCACAAACAAAACCTCCACCATTCCCATCATACACTTTATCCATAAGCTACTACCCGAAGAAGTGAGTAAACAGTAGCAGCATGATATAGCGTAACAAAACAAATAGGATTTTAGAAAACCCTAACAACCATGCAGTGAACCATGATAACCAATACAAACAAACCAATAACCATGGTACGACACCATAGAATCAGAATGTAATTACTTCCCGTAGCAATCATGATCACAAAAAGTTAAAAAGAATCACCATTACAGTGCAGCAACCATGACAACCATGCAATCCATGTGCACCACACTTACAACTATGGCTCGCTTCTTTACATCGTTAGCAATCACTTGTGGAAGTGAAACAGCATGAAAAACGCGACAAGAACAGCCATAGACGACCAATAGGGATCAAAACATACCCTAACTTATATAGAACGGCTAGGATAACAAACCCTAACCACCACCAGCAACGAACACAAACCATCAAAAGAACAATAACACACGGGTCTGTGATTGTAGGTATAGGATTTTTGAACAAGATGCCCTAAAACTTGACTTACAAAGAACCTCCATTGTATCCAAACAAACATCCAAACGCCACATACAGCAAGTAAAGGACCAGCATAAGAATCCTAAATTAGCAGATCAAGCATCACCAATACTCACCCATACAAGCGTACCAACCTCAGTTTATCATCATGTACCCAACAACATCATATAACTATGATTCAAATATACCTAGCGTATAAACAAACCCTAACTTGCACATGATTTAACCCCAGTACCGAAGATCGAACCAGGAACCTTAGCCTCTCTCAAACCCACGTACAAAACACCTAATCAGATGTATAACATGCAATCATCCCATAAACCCTAAACAGGTTAACGTACAGAATCACGATCAGATACATCATCACATCCAGCGAAAAAAGTAACACGAAACCCTAATAATAGGGTTCCATTAGATCATTAACGCTCAGACCACCAAATCACACCCCATTCAGAAACAATAGATCAGTTAAAGCACAAAAGATGATCAGCATAAATAAATCCCATAAAAACCAAGTATATAGATCGATTATCAAGAGATAACCACAATAACAATTAGGTTAAAAAGGATATGCTGGTAATATATGTATGGACGATTCCTTAATGAATCCTAACGAATTAGGGTTTAATACAGATACACACATGCACGCCACCTCTATGGATACATACCTAACAAATCGATTGCATACCAAGAAGGTAGAGATACGATTTGATAGGTTTAATTGACCGGAAAAGAGAGATAGAGGTGAGGGAAGTCACCCTCATCCTATGTACTTCAACGCTTTTTGGTGTAATGAATTTTGCCGGGGTGAATTAACCCTTTTACCCAAAAAAAATCTCATCAAGAAAGTGACAATTGCTCTTATCAAGTGTTCAAGCATTAGGGACAACGGCTATCATCATGTAAAGGGTAATTGCTCTCATCAAGTGAGCAAGCGTTTAGAGACAATGGCTCCCATAAAGTAAGGTACAATTGCTCCCAACAAGTGAGCCTTTAGGGAAAACGACTCTTATCATGTAAGTTACAAATTGACCTCATCAAGTTTGCCTTTAGGGACAACGGATCTGATCATGTAAGTGACAATGGCTCTTATCAAGTGTGCAAGCATTAGGGACAACGTCAATAATAATGTAAATGGCAAATGCTCTCATCAAGTGAGCAAGAGTTTAGGGACAACGGCTCCCATAGAAGTAAGGTAACAATCGCTTCTCGAACAAGTAGCCTTTAGGCGACAACCGGCCTATTATCCATTGAGGGAGCAGAATTGCCTCATAAAGTTAGCCTTTTAGGGACAACGGATTTTATCATGTAAGTGAACCAAGATTACTCTATCAATGGTGGCAGCTATTAGGAACAACGGCTAGAAATGCATGTAAAAGGCAAGATGCTCTCATCAAAGTGAGCACAGTTTAGGGACAACGGTTGCCTAAAAGTAAGGTACAATTGCTCTCAAACAAGTGATACCTCTATGGACAACAGGAGAGCTCTTATCATGTGGGTAAAATTGCCCTCCATAAATTAGACCTTTATTGACAACGAATCTCATCATGCTAAGTGACAATTACGCTTATCAAGTGTGCGAAGCATGTAGGGACAACCTATCATCCATCTAAAGGGAAAAATGCCTCATCAAGTGAGCGAAGCTACATGGACAACCCTGCTTATTTCCAGGCAAATACTATTTGTAAACTTGAATTTAAATCTCTTGACATTTAAATTTAAAACAATTTACATGAGCTCTTTTAACTTGACCGACACGAATTTGGAATACATTCTAAAGTCACTAGTACTGTAGGCTATTTTTAGTCCACAATGCTCCAGTACTTGCTCTACTTCCAGTTCACATTTTATACCTACTAAATAAAATTTCTACTCCTTTCTAATATTTACGGTATTTAAATTCAAAGAAACGTAACATTTATTCAGAATTCAAGTGGCCCGAACATACCCGATTTTTCACAATTATTTAAAAGTATTCATTTATACTTCCAGAAATTAGCTGACAAACAGTCCCAAAAATACTTTCCCTGAACCCAAGGCAAATTTTTACAACTTGTGTCTAATTATCGTGTAACCTTCGATTAACTACTAAAATACCCAAACTACATAACTTTTTACTACCAAGTACATTCAAAAATACGATTCTTATACCGTCTTATATAAATCTCCCAAGGGGAGACATTTAGCGCCCTCCCTTTATTGCTTGGTCGGTAACTTTGTATAAGTATTCTTGGACAAGATTTTTACCAAGGTATCTGCAACAAGAAAACATGCATTTATCTTTGTGTGGCTGACCAACTATGTTGCCCCCCTCCTTTCCCTACAACCTCTCGCCCACACCACACCGCATTATGCCCTCTCCGCGAATTCTTGACACTACACTCTCATGTGACTATATAAAGCTCCTAACCAACTAGTTAAATTGCATGCGAGTATCTCATTATACACCTTAAAAAGAAAACTCTCATCACCACCCTTCGTTCATAATACCAATTAAACCACAAGCGAGAAGGAAGCCAAGGATAATTGTTCACTTCACAAATCCAAAGAATACTAGAGCTCATTGTACTCCATAAAGGTTTAGACTTCTGGCTTTTTAGTTTAAGCTATGTCTCCATCTCACTAATTCTCTATTGTAAGTTAAACGGGAGACTATACTTCATGTTTCACAACGGTTTTTATTAAGGCTAGTAAGAATCTAGGGAGAAAATTTACGTAGATGATGAGAGAGCACTAACACGGTTTGAGAACCACTCAACCCAATTACTAAAGCTCTTTCTAGACCTATTAATATGATTTCCAACTTTGCTTATAAAAAGGATCGTGAAATATGTACTTCTTTCGTCCCAAAATAATTGTTTACAGACAAAAACACACAATTTAAGAAAAACATCACAATTACAACTTTCTCCTTACTTTTTGCAAAATGATAGTTTTACCCTTAACCAATTAATTTAAAACTTCCTTAATATTTGTAATAATATTCTCAAGTGAAGGTAATTTGGTAAACTCGAACTAAATTCTCTATCTATTTTTTAAAGTGGACAATTAATTTGGCACAACCCGAAATGAAAATATGAACAACAAATATGGGACAGAGGGAGTCTTCAGTTTTGTTGTCCGTCATTTGGAAGTTAGTTTTAATTAATGAGAACTTAATTAAATTACTAGCGTGAATTAGATTTCGTTCGTTGATTAGAGGATAAAAGTTGCCACTTTCATTTCTTGTTAAATTCCCCCGACTTAGTCCCAAAAAAGGAAAGGAGAGAGAGAGAGAGAGAGAGAGAGAGAGAGAGAGAGAGACTTAATCGAATTGAAGGACGATGTACTTCTGCCAGTATATATGCTTATAGGATCTTACAAAAAATGTTTATGTTTAGATGTCATATTGTTAGAAAAGTGACTTAAACTTTGAGGGTTGTTTGGTAAATTTGTGTGACTTGTCCTACAAGTTTGTTTAGAATTTGGAAACTAATCTATGACGGTTATTTTTTTTCCTATAAATAGGATCATTGTCATTAGAATTATTTGTAACTTTTAAATTTGTGTTTGGTACCTTTTGAATAATAGTTTGGTACATTTGAATTTGATTTTGTATTTGATTTAGTTAATTGAATAAAGTTCCGCTTCGTTTGTTTGAATTTGTTCGTTTGTTTCGTCTTTGAATTATCAACAAGTGGTATCAGAGACAGGTTTGTGTAGCCATCAACTAAAAATAAATAAAAAATTGTTTGGTTTTGGTGTCGAAAAATCGTTCAACTGAAGTTTTTGAAGTCGTTTGAATATTTGGATTTAATTTGACTTGTTAGACTTGGCTTAGAATATTGGTTTTTTGTGTTTTTTGCGATTTGGTGAATGGCTGTTGCATGGTGAGTCATTGACTCATACAGCCTTCACGCAATCAGACGTATTGTTTTTTGGTATATTCGTATTGTTTGGTATTTGATTTTGAATTTGGACCATAATTCTTATTACATTAGTGGGTCATTAGAATTATTATCAAGTATCATATTTGGGACGTTTAAATTATTAGAGTCCGTTTGTCAAGTTATTTGTTAACTTGAATTTGTTTGATACTCGGATAATAAATTTGAAGTTGGACCGTAATACTTATAAAATAAGTGGGTCATTAGAATTTGAATTTGGTATTTGAAGTTTGAATTTAGTATTTGAAGTTTGAAGATCGATTTGGTATTTCAAGACTTGGTTATAATCGGGTCGTTTGGAATTTGTTCGATCGTTTGAAATTTTG
>LBNU01031207.1:53218-74970 GCA_014162995.1 Artemisia annua | reverse complement strand
TAGGGGTGTTCAAAAAATCCGAGAAACCGACGAACCGAGCCGATCCGCTCAATCCGAAACCGTAAAAAACCGATAACCGAAGAAACCGAAACCGAGAAAACCCGAAACCGGAAAAACCCGCTTATCAATGTTTGGTTTCGGTTTTTACTTTTAGTTATCCGCGGTTACCCGAACCGAACCGTGTATAATATACATGTAGGTTTTAGCAAACCATTCATAAAAATGTACATGGTTAACTAAATTTTTGCACTACTTTTATCGTATAACGCATTTTTTCTTAGCTAATGTAATCATTTATTAACGTCCATGGATTACATATGATTAAAGTGTCGTAACCTATAAACGTCAAATAAATAGTATTAGTTATTTTGTTACATACTATAATTTGAATGTTTTTATTGTGACAGAACATCTTTACAATGACTCTAATCTCTTCAACGTTATTTAATTTTACTACAATGACACATTACGTTCTAATTTTGGTTATGGTTCATCCAATTTGATTCGTTTGAATTTTTAAAATGGTTAACCGTGACCCGAACCGTGGATAACCGCTCATTTCGGGTACCCGTATGTCCGGTTACCCGTCTAGTACGGTTCGGTTACGGATAGTAAAATGAACTACCCGCCCCGCGATGGATAGTTAAAATCTTTAACCAAACCGAGCCGAACCGCCCCATGAACACCCCTGATTACTAGCCAGGGGCAGGATCCGTCATGACTTTGCTCGAGGTAATTTCAAAATATGATAATTTCTACCCATGTAATGGTACATGGTCTCAGTATATTGCTAGAATTTTCAAATGCTTTTGGCTTTAGTATATAATTTTGTGGAGTGATCTATATTAGACTTATAGTTAAGATTTTGTACATATGTAATTGTCATTTTGGTGTTTGGATTTCTTATTGAACGAGTTATATGGTTATTGCGTTTGAGTAGAGTTATATTAAATACCAAACTTTTCTTACATACCAAGGGACTCATCCCCACCATCCATCTAAAAAGAAATCAATGGTTGAGATTAAAAGCATTTAATATTTCACCCATTTTTTATAATTTAAATATCTCTTAAACCGTTAATCGTTAAGCGAAAGTAATTATACCATCGCGATGAGCATTTAATTATCTTTCTATAGATATGCATTGTGATATACTTTCGACAAAAAAAAAATTTTCGTTTTTTTCACGTTTTTTTTCGTGGCCGAAAAATATCATATGTGATATATCATATATGATATTACATATCATATATGATATATCATATATGATATTACATATCAATATATGTATATATATATGTATTCTATCTATATATATCTATATGATTTTGACATATCATTGATTGTATATCATTTGAAGTTATCATTGTAAATGATATATCATATATGATATTCATATGTGTTATATTCGGGCGACGAAATTTTTGTCGAAAGTTAATCAAAATGCATTCTTAGAGTTTTGCTCGTCGTAAAGTATATTTTTATCGCTTAACGATTCGGTTTGAGTATTAATATTTAAAAAGATAATCTCTTCCCGGAAGGGGAGAGTACATTTTCAATATCTTTCACGTAATCGTTAAGCGAAAATATACGTTCGGATTAATTATTTTCTTTAGAATAGCATTGTACTTTCGACAAAATATTTTTTTTTCGTTTTTTTCGTGGCGAAAAATCCATTGATATATCATATTGGATATTACATATCATATATGATATAGTCAATGGGATATGATGATTCACATACATATATGATATGCAGATATCATATAATGATATTATGATATGCAATATCATATATGATATATCAATAATATATGTAATATCAATATATGTACTATTATATCATAATATATGATATGTAATATCATTATGATAGTATCACATATGAATATTTTCGGCCACGAAAAAAAAACGTGAAACATAAACGAAAAATTTTTTTTTGTCGAAAGTATTCACAATGCATATCTATAGACAAGATAATTAATGCTCATCGCGATGGTAATACATTACGTTTCGGCTTAAACGATTAACTGGTTTAAGAGATACTTTAAATTAGTAAAAAATGGGTGAAATAGATTAAATGCTTTTAATCTCAACCATTGATTTCTTTTTAGATGGATGGTGGATGAGTCCCTTGGTATAGTAAGAAAAGTTTCGGTATTTAATATAGACTCATACTCAACGCAATAACCCATATAACTCGTTCAATAAGAAACCAAACACCAATGAGTCACCGGAGGAGCAGAAAAAAGCGCATCCGGTGTACCCGGCGCCAAACGACAACGCGCGGACAGGCGGGACCGCGGCTCTGAAGCGAATTTGTGAAACCACGAGTCAATGACAGATTACATAGTGTGACAAAATCTTTAACTATAAGCTCTAATATAGATACTTCCCACAAAAAATTAATATACTAAAGCCAAAAGCAATTTGAAAATCTAGCAATAAGCTGAGACCTGTACATTACATGGTAGAAATTAATCATATTTTGAAAATTACCTCGAGCAAAGTCATGACGATCCTGCCCCTGGCTAGTAATCAGGGGGTGTTCATGGGGGCCCCCCGGTTCGGGCTCGGTTTGGTTAAAGATTTTAACTATCCCATCGCGGCCGGTAGTTCCATTTACTAATCCGTAACCGAACGTACAGAGCGGGTAACCGGACATAACGGGTACCCGAATGAGCGGTTATCCCACGGTTCCGGGTCCACGGTTAACCCATTTTAAAAAATTCAAACCCGGATCAAATTGGATGAACCATAACCAAAATAGAACGTAATGTGTCATTGTAATAAAATTCAAATAACGTTGACGAAGATTAGAAGTCAAAATTGAAAGATGTTCTGTCACAAATAAAAAACATTCAAATTAATAGTATGTAAACAAATAACTAAATACTATTTACTTTGACGTTTATAGGTTAGCCGAACCAAGGGGGTGTTCATGGGGCGGTCTGGGCTCGGTTTGGTTAAAATTTTAATATCCATCCGCGGGGCCGGGTAGTCATTTTACTATCCGTAACGCGAAAAGCCAGGCGACGCACCGTACTCTACTAGACGGTAACCGGAATACGGGTACCCGAAATGAGCCGGTTATCACGGTTCGGGTCAAGGTTAACCAATTTTAAAATTCAAACCGAATCAAATTGGATGAACCATTAACCAAAATTAGACGGTAATGTGTCATTGTAGTAAAATGTAATAACGCTGAAGAGATTAGATCATTGTACAAGATTTCTGTCACAATAAAAACATTCAAATTAATAGTATGTAACAAAATAACTCAATATATTCTAATTTTGACGTTTATAGGATTACGACACTTTAATCCCATATGGTAGATCAACATGGACGTTAATAAATGATTACAATTAGCTAAGAAAAAAATGCCGTTATAGCGATAAAAGTAGTGGCAAAAATTTTTAGTTAACCCCATGTACATTTTTATGAATTGGTTTTGCTAAAACCTACCATGTATGAGTTATTACACGGTTCTGTTGCGGTAACCGCGGATCAACCTAAAGTAAAAACCGAAACCAACATTGATAAGCGGCCGTTTTCCGTTTCGGTTTTCTCGGTTTCGGTTTCTTCCGGTTATCGGTTTTTTAAGCGGTTTGCGGGATTGAGGCGGATCGGCCTCGGTTCGTCGGTTTGCGTCGGATTTGTTTGAACCACCGCCTAGTTACGACACCTTTATCATAGTAATCCATGGAAAGTTAATAACTGTGATTACATAGCTAAAGAAAAATGCGTTATACCGATAAAAGTAGTGAAAAATTTAGTTACCAATGTACATTTTTAATGAATGGTTGCTAAAAACCTACATGTTACTATTATACACGGTTCGGTTTCGGGTAATCCGGCCGGATAAACTAAAAGTAAAAACCGAAAACCAAACATTGATAAGCGGGTTTTTTCCGGTTTCGGTTTTCCTCGGTTTCGGTTTCTTCCGTTATGCGGTTTTTTAGCGGTTTCCGGAGTTGAGCGGATCGGCTCGGTTGCGTCGGTTCTCCCCGGATTTTTGAAGCCCACCCCCATACTAGTAATACGTACATCTATCATGAACCTGGTTGCTCCGGCTCGTGACTTTCTCCCTCTGGTACTGTCAGCATAAAAGCCAGTTGACCTTTCTCCAACTTTTCTACGGTTGGGACCATTGCAATCACCCCTTTGACATTAAATGCAAGCCCCAATGCATCATGGGGGCTTGTGTCTAGTGGTAAAGCTTAAGTNAATATCATATGTGATATATCATATATGATATTACATATCATATATGATATATCATATATGATATTGCATATCATATATATCATATATGATATTGCATATCATATATGATATGTAATATCATATATGATATATCATATATGATATGTAATATCATATATGATATATCATATGTGATTTTTTCGGCCACGAAAAAAACGAAAAAAAAAATTTTGTCGAAAGTATATCACAATGCATATCTATAGAAAGATAATTAAATGCTCGTCGTAACGGTATATTTTTTTTCGCTTAACGATTAACGGTTTGAAAGATATTAATATTTAAAAAAAAAAGGATAAAAGTGGGTTTTTTAAATTCTGATGATTAATCTCATGCATTAGATCAAATAAAGATGGAGGGAAGATGGAGGGTGGTGATTAGTCCCTTGGTATGTAAAAAATGTTTGGTTCTCAAATGATCTTAAATCATAAAGTTTTATGTAAAAACGTTTTGAAAATATATATATATATATATATATATATATATATATATATATATATATATATATATATATATATATATATATATATATATATATATATATAACCACTTACTACGCTAGTAAAAAATAATTAAAAACCCAAAATTAAGAATCCTAATTAAAAAATAATAATAATAATAAATAAATAAACCTATTTGTTTTTTAATAAATAAAAATAAATTATTCAAAAAATTAGAAAAAAACCACGTGCGTGCACAGCCTTATAACTAGTTAAACCAAAAAACAATATCAAAATTGATACCTTTAAGGCTTTAACTCATATCCATTTCCATTCCAACCTTTTATGAAAATCCATACTGATACTTATTCCGGATAGCAAACCAAGCGGACCCTAAATAGACTTGTTAAAACTGTTTTATTTGGTCAAGCTAATAATTCATCTTCAAACAAACGAGTCGTAATTTGTTGGGTTCAACTGAACTCTTCCGACCAACGTAGTTGCAATATTCAAAAGATTCACACGTCTTACTTGCACATGCCATTAAAAGTCATACTTGGATTTGCTAGTTGACGTAGTTGGACTTTCATCATGGCTAGTGCCACCATTTCTAGTAACACAACAAATTGCCTAAAATATAAAGCGGAAAACACCAACCTTGCTTATTAGCAGTACCAACAAATCCATGGAAGAAGAATGAATACAAACTTATTTCTTGTGAAGTGAGAAATACGTATCATTAAAAATACTAGTTGACACCTAACTGAACCCGCTTAATAAAATGATAAAACCAGTTAAACATAAGACAACATAATTATCAAGAAACATTATGGGATCAATCAAAACTTGCAGACATATACTTGTAACCAACATTTAACTGTTCTATCCATCTTTCTTTATAAAGGTTTAAACCAAGGCTAAGAGACGGCTATTTAGTAATCTATGATACGAAACTACTCACTTTCGTCATCACTTCCTTCCAGAGTAATATGGTTTAAATTCCGTTCAAGTGGTGGAAGTCCATCATCAGAATCATCTGATCCTTCATCCTCACTATGGTGTGCATCATCTGGCTCTGTAAAAGCAGAAGACAGGATATCAATAATTCAATATATGCAGTGAAACAGCAAAGATGACAGCAAAAAAGTGTGAGGTTTTTAGCTAGAGGTGGCGATTCGACCCATTTACTTAAAAATAAGTCGATCTAAGTTATGGTTTCTTTAACAGGTCAAATGGGTCTAAAGTCACCAAAAGTGTGTTTTCAAAGCATACGACTTTCCTAATCATATTATTCAGATAGTTATTGTAGTTACAGTTTTATGTTATCATATTATTAAGCAAACTGACAAATTATGACGTTATAAAAATCATGGACAAAAAACAGTTAAAAGGCCTATCCAACCCGACCCTGACAAAATTACCTATTTTGACCTGTTACTAACACTACCCATTTTTATCATCTCTAATTTGAACGTGTGCATGGTGTAATGAACATAAAGTCAGAAGCCTCCATTTAGGGTGGCAATGAGCCGCAATTGTTTAAGGGTGCCCTTCCTCATATTAATTTGTTGTGTAAAAACTACCAAATTTGACTTGACAAACAGTTGATGCATTTTGTTTAACTTGCATGTTTAACAAACGCATCTTGTGAACCCAAATCAATTAATCAATTTACTTACGATGATGATAATTGACAATAAGATAACGTTACGGGTTCCTATATAACAAATGTTACTACTGGGGTTCATTATGAGGATAAAACTTGAAGAAAAAAACTTGACCCTTGTGGTTTACGTGTTGCAAGTCTTACTGTAGAGGTACCAATTTCAACAAATTTACTAGTGAATCGACAGATTTGAGGTGCGTTTAATCTCTCATGGATCAAACTTTTTAACCCATTTATTTTGAGCAGTGTAATTAACTCATTATAGTGCACAACACTTCCTCAGCATTTTATACGTCTATTAGAAGAATATGTTTCTCAATTATTGTCAAAAAAAACTATTTATTAGTAATAAAGTTGTGTTGGAAACATTACAATTTTTTGCCCATCACCCGACCCGCCATTTGCCGCCTCTATTCCAGGTTATGTATTTTCTGTTTGGACCATGCCAAATAAAAAGAGAAGAGAAAAGCTGACAGAAGGCTGAAAATACCTTCTTCCTTTGGCAAAACCTTGGGAACCTTAGAGCTTTGCTCAGATAGCCAAGAATTTTGGACTGCAATTATTTCAGCACTGTTCTCACATTTGGAATATGCCTTCAGAAGTTCCCTGCATTCGGCAACTTAACCAACACTCAGACACTGACAAATAGATGCATTCTCACACTACGAACATCGCTTCAGATTAAACGCATCTATCATTTTGGTTACTTCTTAAACTCTTAATGGTCGTTTTCAGTGTTGTAAAAAGCGGTCTAGGCGGCCGCCTAGGCGGCGCCTAGGCGCTAGGCGGTCACTTACCGTGGCGATTTGAAGCTAGGCGGTCGAATTAGGCGTTTTGGTCAAAAGGCGGTCAACATCCCGCCTAGGCGGGTCAAATCGGGCTAGGCGGTCAAATCAGGCTAGGCGGGTCAAATCGGTCAACATTTATAAAAACTTCAAATTAGGGTCTTTTTACCCAATTAACCCCTCTTGTCACACACTTTGACAAAATACGCCTTTGGATCTATAATTGAAACGATTGATGTTGATAAAAACACAACAATCACAATTAAACACGCATAATTGAAGATTTGAAGGTATGTTGGCCCATTAAAAATATATATTGGCCCTAATAATATATACTTTTCTTGTAAATTTTGCAAATATATACAAAAGATATATAATCAAAAATAATAAGAACATTAATAAAATTATTAAAAATATACAAATTATGCAGATTTTATATCAAATATACATAATTTTAAATTTTTTATATAGAAAAGTTCAATCCGCCTAGGCGGCGCCTAGGCCCCGCCTAGGCGGCCTAGGCGCTAGGCGGTGGTCAACCGCCCCGCCTACGCCTAGCGCTTTTTGCAACATTGGTCGTTTTCAAAGCAAGTGCAAGCACGATATTGAGATTTCCATCACTTGCATTATATAGAGATGTCTCTTGTTTCAGTAGGCTAAAGAAAACGATAAGTGTACATACAGAAAATAATATTGATAAATGGGTACAGAAGGTACTCAACATACCTGTTGAGGGACAGGAAAGAATGACCCCACTTGAACTTGCTTAGCAGCAACTCACCATTCTCTACCTCGCCACTGTTGAAGACAAGCATAAAAATATGAAATTCCATATTACCACGATGTTAACATATACATACACTACTGTATAGCTTGAGCTTCATAATATTAGGTGATTGCAGCAGATTGTTCATAACAAATAGGTGGAAGTTATACACGTATCTTAACATGCTAGCTTAAAAACAAATCCACTATATTTTACTTCTGATGAACGACGAAGAGATGGAAAATGACCAAATGGTCGAGATACAACTTTTTAGCAGAAAACATCTTATGTAAACCTTGGCTTTTCACATGATATATATACTGTGTGCAGGGCATAAGTATCTGTAAATGTGTTACGACGTATCATAATAATATGCTTGGCAGACTTTGCTCCGTTTTACATTCAAATTTAATAGAGTAATTAGTTGAATTTTAACTCTCTTATCAATAATTCAAAACCTTCTTAACCCATAACCAGTGTCTTGATTTTCTTAATTTCTAAACAAATTTAAGGTGCTCTACAGATTCCAATTTTTTGTAAGCATACTTAAGGATAAAGCAATTTTTGTGGGTTCATGCTTTCGAGATAGGCGTTTAGTTGAAGTGATTTACAAAACTAGCCTTGAAATGGTAATAACCAGTAAACACCTCATGACATTAAGTGGCATGATGAGCATTACACAGTTCCACCCTTGCTAAAAGTTACAAATCTTTTCATCCATTTATAATATACTACTACTACTATTTACAGCAACTTGAGCTCATATTTAATCATGGTAATGGATATCCTCAAACTTAAAAAGCAATAGAGGTAGTTACCATATTATTAAACCTGCAGATAACGCCTCAACACAAGATAGCTCGCAGGGTCGACCATAATTTACTGGATTTGCAGCTACCAACCATGGCACTGCATTGCAACCAACTCATCAATTCAGAAAGAATATAGTGATAATACCAAGCTTAATAGCTTGAAAAATCATCAAACACGCAAAAGTATTGCTCTTAGTGTCTAGTTGTTACTTATTGCTAGAGTTCTTACATAGACGGGGAGCAGGACATCGTAGCTTTGTAAAAGGTACATCATCCAATCGTGCCCATGAACAATCTACAACCGCCAAACCTTTCCTTGTTATCAAGTCTGAATCCTCCCTTGATATGCACTGCTGTCCAACAGGACTGGAACACCAAAATATCATAATTACAAATCAATAAAGCAACTAAATAATACACATGATAAAGTACCTGTAATTAAAATTTGTCCTTAGATTAATTATAGCAACAATCATACAAATGAACCAAATGGAAAAAATAGTTTACCTTAAAGCAACACCTCCGAAACCATTTCCTACTCGCAATTCCTGTGTAAGTTAATAGTTTATAAGCTTAAAGGTTCAATTTTTATAAGAAGAGACGTGGTTAGTTGAATTGAAGGATTATGCTTAAACACTTACTTTCAAGAACCCGAACCTAGCAAGTTTGCGTCCTGTACACCTTTTAACATCACACTGACCGAAATCCTACAGCAAAACACAGCTCAGTCATCAAATGCATCACTATGAGGGCATGGAAGTATCCTATAAGTAGTTGCAAAATAAAGTAAAAAAGCTAGTAAAAATGAGCTTATAAAAAACACCTTTATTAAGCTAATAAGACTAAGCTATTTGACTTCGTACAAACAACAAAAAACAACTTATTGCATGAAAACAATCTTCTAAGGTTAGGGGTTATCAAATTTCATTTGGGAGGTGATAAATAAATCATTTTTTGGGGTACATACACCATTTTGAACACGCTATAAAGCACACCATGCAACACTGCAACACACGTAATGGTATATTAACCTTAAAAAATTAATTATCTCATACAGTATAAACTTAATACAAAATATCAATAGTATTTCAAATTAGATAAACAAACATACCCACATGGCTAGCTGAATTTTTGACACCACTGGTCCCTCTTCTTCAGATTCTGCATCATTATGTAAAAACCTTAAAACATAAAGAAAACTAAATGGGTGTTTGTGTAAGCTTATTTGATGGGCTTAGGAGCTTGTGTAAGAATTGAAAAGCCAATAAGTTCAAATTCTATGGCTATATGAGCTTTCCAACTTGAGCTTATCAACTCAACTAAGCTATAATAAGTCCAATTTTATTAGCTTGTTGGCTTTTCAATTTTTACATAAACCCTCAAATAAGCTTACACAAAAATGATTTTAAAAAAAGGATACCTGGATCAGCAGGGAGAGATTCATCTTCACTGAACACAATATAAAAAATATTTTAAAAAAATGAATTAAATAGAAAATTTGTTAATGAAAGAATGAAATTACAGTAGGTGTTACCGATTAGGTTGAGGTGTACGACTAGATTGAGCTTGTGAGTGATGATTATTCTTGTACTTTCTAGACTTGTTGTAACCCATTTTCAGGTTTTTGGTACGATGCGGCCAAAAATAAAAAGGTTACAGAGTTCTAAAGAGCACAGCTGATGTGGGTGTTGGCGGTTTAGTGAAACCAAAGTATTGGTGTTCGATGTGTTTACGGTTTAGAGTACGGTCAATTTGTTATAACCCAGTGGTTTAAAATGATTAATGTCATAAAAGCCGCGAATCGGTAATAGGTCAGTCGATCTTTTTATAATTTGTAATCAGTTTTGGCGAGATAAATGGTGATTCCAGCAAGTTTTTGGTATTTTCTGTACGTTTTGAGCGGCAAGTTTTGAGTATTTTCGGCAAAATTTACAGGTTTGACCATTGTTTAACGTCGTTGACCACTATTGATCGAGTTGTGACCGATTTACACAAATTGAAAAGGTTTGTAGCCGATTAGCGCTTAGACGGCAATTAATCGGCCTTGTAGGTCTTTTTTTGCAACACTGCTAATTAAGGTGTATTTTGTTAGCCGGTTAGTCTTTGGGTTTGTAGGCCCGTATGTAGTTAGGCCTGTATGTATTGTAGCCTATATATATTTTCATATATACAGAACTTATGCATTCAATATTACGATTATCACTTTCCTACATGGTATCAAACCTAACATCGATCCAACCTTCTGCTCCCGCACTCTTTCAACCCTAATCTGTTTTGTATATATATATATATATATATATATATATATATATATATATATATATATATATATATATATATATATATATATATATATATATATATATATATATATATATATATATATTTTTTTTTAAGCTCTTGTTTATCAGTTTCTCGACCAAGTGTGTTGTCGAGGTGTGTTTAAGTTGTTTGTCGACAAGGTGTGTTGTCGACTTGTTTAAGCTTCTGTTCCATTGTTTACGTTGTCTATCAGTTTGTCGACCAAGTCTGATTACCGGTGCTTAAGTTCTTCTTGACCTGGTGAGTTTAAGTTTTTGTTCCCTTGATTAAGTTCTTGTCGACCTTTATTCTATCACTGATTGGATTCAATCTTACATCGATGATACATTCAAAGATTCGTTTGTTTTTATATTAAGGGATAATTTGTTTTGTCGATTTGTGGTTTATTACTTTTGTGGAGATGAGAAGTTGTTGTCATGTGCAAGCAAGTGGATCTGGTTTTCTTTAAATATTATATGGTTTTGGCAACACAGTATAACAAACAATCCTAAAAGTTGCTGCTGTGAAATCTATTATTCAAAGAATTCAAAGTAGTAATTGACCTTGTGTGCTATCCATTAACCCTAAAACCTTCCATACTGTTTCAACTTCAAACCATTACAACAGTTCGAACTCCCAATAATCCCTAGACACAAATCACCTACTGTTTCCATCATGACTCAAGATACAACTCCCCCCGCACCCACCCTCACTTTGTCGGATAAGCTTATGGCCATGAATCACTTAACTACCTGTGTGCCTATCAAACTCGATGCTGATGAGATGAACTACTCCTCATGGGTGTACTGTTTTTCTCATCTTTGTCATGGATATGAAATATTGGACCATCTTGTTGATCCACCCGCATCCACATCCTAATACACCTCCTTCACCTCCAACTAAGGATGCAGAATGGCTCAAGGTTGACTTCATTATTAGGTCTTGGATCTTTTCCACGCTTGCCTCGAATCTTCAGAAACTTTTGGTTGTCCTTAATCCCACAACTGCCAAGGAGGCGTGGGTATATCTTGAGAATATTTTTCAAGATAATAAACGCCCTAGAGCTATGGCTTTGAAGGCGGAGTTACGGAATTTGAAGCTTGGGGATTTAACAATTGATGCATACTTTCAGAAAATTGAGTCAATTGTTTCGGTTTTAGCTGGTCTTGGTTCTTCCTCTTAGCAATGATGACATTGTTACGTTTGCACTTGAAGGTTTGCCAAACACGTATGATGTGATTTCTACAGTTATTGTTAGTCGGGAACCCTTTCCCGATCTCAAGACGGTTCATTCTTTGTTAACCACGCAAGAGACGCGTATGAAATCCAAGGTTCAAGATACGCTTGTGGATGCCACATCTGCTTCTCCTATGGTCTTGTTGGCGAATAATAATAATGCTCGACGCTCGTCTAATCCATTGGAAAAGGTAAACAAACCTTGTTTTTTGTTTGATAAGGGACATTGTCGTTTTGGCGAGGCGTATCGGTATCTTCACAATGGGTTCATGGCAAGTCTACTTTACNGGATGCCACATCTGCTTCTCCTATGGTCTTGTTGGCGAATAATAATAATGCTCGACGCTCGTCTAATCCATTGGAAAAGGTAAACAAACCTTGTTTTTTGTTTGATAAGGGACATTGTCGTTTTGGCGAGGCGTATCGGTATCTTCACAATGGGTTCATGGCAAGTCTACTTTACTACCTCGTGGTTCTGGTTCGTCATCTAATGTGTCGAGTTCTTATTCTTAGGATATGCAAACATTGCAACACTTGTTGGCTAAATTGGGATTTACCTCTACCACATCTCCTGTTACTTATCCTACCATGACTACTGCTACTCCTCCAAGTCCAATTGCTTACCATACAATGGCCCACTCCTTGTACCCCTATTCTCAGCCGCTTTCACCTTTGGGGTTGATAACGCTCTTATTATACATATTTATCCCATCGATTATATATTATATATCTATTATATTATATAGAATATCATGTTATTTGTATAGAATCGGTACTAATCTGGTTGCAGGATTGAACGAGAGAAGGAAGTTAGAAATACCACTTAAAGGACGATAAAGTAACAACTATGATAAAAGGAAGGACTTGGAATGAAAATACAAATATGAAAGACCCAAGTACGCCAGTCTTAGGATTGTGTGCGGCGTACTTGCTTGGCGGGTAAATGAGATTGAATCTACGCGAAGTACGGCGTACTTTCTACGAAGTACGGCGCACTTACGTTGACAGTTACAAAGCAGAGTTATTGATTGTTGAGGCCGATCACTTGTCCTCATTTACTGAACACTGGAGTTTTACTAGGTCAAAAGAAGTCTATAAAAGAGGAGGAACGAAACCAGAGAAAGAAGCAACATCTAAGAGAAGTAGGGGAAAGTATACAAAGTGATATTGGTGAACTCATACCAAGTTCACCATATTGAGGTTAAGTTGTGATCCTATTACTGTGACAGAGGGTAGGAGAACGAGCCAAGAGAGTTTTCTCAGTGAAATCAATTGTTCTTTCGTTGTAATCACTTTGGTACACTTTTCTATTTCATCAAATTATATTATGAAGTTTATGAAATCCATGTTGAATGATATGTGTTTTGTTACTACGATAATGGAGTAGTCATTCTTATGTTTATTTGGGTGATATAGTTATATGGTTGTTTACAATGTAATTTACGCTTGCTATTTGATACTATACTTAAGTAATTGATGAGATTATGCTTGGATCATTGTTGAATGTTTGATGTATCTCTGTGGTAGAAGTAGGTCGAAAGGGTCTGCCACTTTGGTATTACTTCAAGGTGTTTGTCTATGGCAACTTGGTGTTTACCTTGTAGAAATTGGTCGACAAAATGTTTATCAACCCATCCATGATCTTGTTTAATGCCTTATCTCATGTCTAACGAACTTGATGAGGAAATTGGCTTATGTATACTTCTGTTATGAACCATTCTTAATGTATTTGATATATTGAGAATCATAGGTCGAAAGGGTTTCTTAATATGTTGGATAGTTATTTGTAGGAGTGATCACCAGTCATCTCTTGCTTATATATCTTGTTCATGATTGCTTGCTCATCATTTACATGTTACTTCCATGTTTCTTAGCCTAAATAAACATAGCTTTTAATCATATAAACAAACAATCTAAATTACTAGTCTTTGGATAAGTGAAAATCTAGGGACTTTACTTTGATACAATTGCTAACTTGGCTTTTCTACAATCTCTTGGGACGACCTGGTCTTACCTAAACCTTTGCTATAAACGGGGGTTATACTTTACCCATGTGTTTTATATATTAAGGAAATTGGTGAAATTAGTATTATAAATTTAAAGCTTTTGAAACATATCAGGGGTCCAATCCGTTTTCTATACTTCCACAGGGGGTTCAAGTAGTAACAGGTTCTCAGTCACATCAGGGGTTCACAGTACCGGTTCAGCAACAGGGGTTCACAGTGCCGGTTCAAACCACCGGTTCACAAGTTCAGCAGGGGACTTCGACAGGTCACGATACGGGTTCGGTTTGTGGCTCCGGTTTTAATCCGGCTCAGCTTCTTGTGTCAGGTCACCAGGGTTCGGGTCAGCCAATACCCAATGCTTTTGCTACTCCTACTCTTCAGGAACCGGCTGCTGGGATTTGGAACATGGATACAGGTGCGAGTTCTTACCTTAATGATTCTGTACAGTGTCTTAGTGATATTCTTAATAAGTACATTTATCCCTCTGTCGCGGTTGGTGATGGCCGTTTCATTCCCATCACTAACTCTGGTCATAGTTTTTTGTCTACTCCTTTCCGTCCTTTATGTTTAAATAATGTTTTGATCACTCCACATATTGTCAAAAATTTAATTTTTGTGCGTCAATTTGTTCGTGATAATTATTGCACTGTTGAATTTGATCCTTTTGGTTTTTCTGTGAAGGACTTCCTAACTCGACGGTTACTCCTCCGTTGTGATAGCACGGGCGATCTCTACCCTATTACGAAGCCTTCTCCCATTCCTCAAGCGTATCTTACCAGTCAG
Organism: Artemisia annua; assembly: GCA_014162995.1. Classification (NCBI taxonomy): domain Eukaryota; kingdom Viridiplantae; phylum Streptophyta; class Magnoliopsida; order Asterales; family Asteraceae; genus Artemisia; species Artemisia annua. The sequence goes on along the minus strand of LBNU01031207.1, from coordinate 59,909 downwards.
TATATGTGGCATCAACGACTTGGACATCAAGGGAGTGAAGTGTTGCGGCGTCTTGTGTCTAGTGATTCTATTTCTTGTAATAAAGAGAAACTTCCCGTTTTTTGCCATGCTTGTCAGCTTGGTAAACATGTGAAGCTTCCATTTGTTAGTTCATCTAGTTTCGTTACTTCTTGTTTTGACATTGTTCACTCGGATTTGTGGACATCTCCGATTTCGAGTCTTTCTGGTTTCAAGTATTATGTTTTGTTTCTGGATCATTATTCTCAGTATGTTTAGGTTTATCCGTTAATGAATAAATCTGATGTTTTGTCTAAAATTCAGTTGTTTCATAGTTATGTTCGTACTCATTTTAAGTGTGAAATTAAATCGTTTCAGTGTGATCATGGTGGTGAATTTGATAATACTGCCTTTCATAAATTATTTTCAACTCATGGCATCCAGTTTAGATTTTCTTGGCCTCGCACCTCTCAACAAAATGGAAAATCTGAACGCATGCTTCAAACCATAAATAATCTTATTCGCACTTTATTGTTTCAAGCACACCTACCACCCAACTACTGGACCGAGGCTCTTAATATGGCTGTTTATTTATTGAATATCTTACCTTCTCGTGCCATTAATAATGAAATACCCTTTACTCTACTTTTTGGTGCAACACCTGATTACAGTGTCATTCGTGTTTTTGGATGCCTTTGTTACCCACATATAGATACTAATCATAAACTGGGACCTCGTGCCACACCTGCAATATTTCTGGGACACGCAGCCAATCATTTTAGCTATCGTTGTCTTGATCACAACACCAACAAAATTATCATCTCTCGACATGTTACCTTTGATGAAACGGTTTTTCCGTTTCAATCCCATCCTTCCAAACCCACACCCTCATATGATTTTTTGGACGATTCTTCCAATCTCATTTCCACTATTATCAACACTACACCAATTGGTTCACCTTCCAACCCAATTCCTACTACACCTATCAATATACCTGCATCACCTGCACCACTTACACCTCCATCGTCTCCACAAAATGATCTTGTTCATGTACCAATGCCTCCACCCACTCCACCAAATGCTCCTGTTCCTGTACCTACGCCTCCACCTGTTATATCTACTCATCCCATGGTCACACGTTCTCGTGTCGGGACTACTCGTCCTAATCCTAAGTATGCTGTTCATGTGTCTACTATTTATCCTTCCCCTAGGTTATATAAGGATGCTTTTAATGATCCAAATTGGCGCAATGCTATGTATGATGAGTATAATGCACTTGTTAAGAATAAAACTTAGAAACGTGTACCTCGATGATGAGGCGAAAAGTGTTACGCTTTTAGGGGGTCATTTAAGCCCCAATCCGTAATTATTTGATCAAATATTGCCTTAAATCGTTCCTTTTGTCATTTTAGGTACTTTTGAGAAGAAATCTGGAAAAGAATGTATTTTGGACGTTTTTGGAGCATAAAAGTGAAGCAAACGACTCAAATTATGCTGGAAACACTATACCTAACGGCGTCACTCTTTACGAGGTGACGGCGTCACGCTTTGACAAAGAGGTGGATAATTTTACACTTGACGGGCCAGAAAGATTTTGAAGCATTTACACGTGACGGCGTTACGTGTTATTTCACCAAGGCCGTCACGTTATAAGTTAAAGAGAGACGGCCCAGAGAGTTTTAAAGAGGGACGGCGTCAAGAGTGGATCTAAGCAATCCGAGAATAGTTTTGACGGTGAGGTGACGGCGTCACAAGCTAAAACGTGAAGCCGTCAAGTTGTAAAATCTATATATAGTTTTCTAATTTTCATTCATTAGGTGTGTAACTTTTGGGGAGAACTTTAGGGATAAACCCTAGGTCGTGGTTTACTGTATTTTCAGGGGTTTTTCACCCTTGAATCATTCATGTTCAATTAAAGATAAGTCTCCTTTCAAATCAATCAATATGTCTATGTGTTGCTTGATTATATCTTACGCTTGTCTTTACTTTAACATGTTAGGCTAGGTTTCTCTTGTGTTTGCTTAGATCTAATGAGAGCTAGCTATTGATTACTTGTTGTTGGTTTGTTATTGATTGTTGTGGGTGGGTGATGTCGATGTTAGGCTTAAGAAAACTGGCTAACCTCCTATACGGTAACTTGCTTGAACGTCTTAAGAAACATGAATCGGATGTGTACTACGATTATATGGTTATATTTAATGCATAAGCGAATTCTAGTGATCCCATGTTAGGAGCTTTTAGTCGGCTCGACATAGGAGTGAAGTAGGAGCTTATAGAGTTAGGGAAGATCGTACACGGCCCTACGAATGGTTTAAAGGAATACAACCCGTCATCCACACAATTGTAACAAACGAATTAACCGGTAAAAGATAGCTAGGGAGTAAGGAAATCTAAGTAAACACACTTGTCTCCATATAAGTTTCACAACCAATTTATTTTCTTGTTATTTTATTTTATTTGCAATAGTAGATATTTGGGGTAGTTGACTAGCAACTAATTCCGCCCACTCTTCTAAATACCCGAGATTTTACTTGCTTTCATAAAATATAAAAATACAAAAAGAATCATCCCTCAACCCTTAGACCTAAATTAGAGTAGTTTTCAATCCTAACGACACTATTCCCAGAGAGAACGATCAATCCCCCGGTACTTGCCACTTCACTATACTACATCGGTCAGGTACACTGCCTGGTGGGGGTTGTAAGCTTATCAAGATCCCTTGAGAGGTAAAACCTATTGCGAAGGTTGCAAAACCCACGCATCAAGTTTTTGGCGCCGCTGCCGGGGAATAGTTATTGCTTAGGTTGAAATTTTATTTTTACTTAGGTCTACTCACTAGATTCCTTTCTAGTGACATTTATTTTTTATTTTTCTAGGTTTTCTTTTGTATATCTTTTTTTTCGTGTCTTTGTTCGTAACCATTACCATCCGACATCATGGAAGGTGGTAATATCCTTGATCCCAACAACCCACCACAACAAAACATACCCCAACCAAACCCACCTCCTAGAGCACGTACTTTAGGAGAATACTCCCGTCCTAGCCACCAAGGCTATCGAAACACCATTGAGCTCACCCAAGGAGCCAATGTGTCTCCCTTACGATCCGACACCATCCGATTGGTGCAAAGTGGATGTGCATTCCATGGACTTCGTTCCGAAGATCCAAATCAACACCTCAAGGATTTCCTTAAGATCGTAGATTCCATAGACCTTGATGCTGACACTCGAGAGACTACCCGATTACGTCTCTTCCAATTCTCTCTGCGAGACCAAGCTAGTCAATGGTTAGAACGTCTACCCGCAGGATCCATCACCTCTTGGGATGATCTCACCACTCGCTTCCTTGCACAATTTTTCCCAACAGGGAGAACCACAAAGTTAAGGAATGAAATCTTGATGTTCCAACAACGTCAAGGCGAAACCCTCTACGAGGCATGGACTCGATTCAAGGACTTACTCCAAAAAGTCCCTCACCACAGTCTTGAACGTTGGCTCCAAATCCAAATCTTTTATGATAATGTCAACCATCAAACTTAGAGGGCCATGATTACACTGCCAATGGTTAGGGACTAAGCAGGCTCAGTGTCGATAAATGCTGGGAGGGTCATTGAGGGAACCTAGCAAATTACGAAGAAGAAGAAATGGGAGGATCCAATGTTCTTGGGAGGAAGGAACCTAGTTTCACCATAAACGCACCCAAAACGTTATTTTGATAACATTGAAAGGGGGTTAAAGATTAACCAAGGGCCGAGGTGCATATGGCAAATGCTGGTGATCACACCCCGAGAGCGGAAACGCGAGGTGCAAACACATTCAATATAAATACAAAGAGTATGTACAATACCACAATTAAAATTTAAGAAAACGTACAACATTACATTGTCATTTAAGCCGACATCGGCAATTAAAACATAAGTTTAGTTTTTAAAAGATAGCATTTCATTACATAAGGACTAATGATGACTCGTGACGACTCCTTTATTCGAAAGACTTCTTAATCAACGATCACCTGAAATGCATGAGAAAACGGGTCAACTATGAAGATAGTTGGTGAGTACACATATTTTTAAATAATACAGAAACCTTTTTGAGAAAGAAAAGCACCATAATAATGCCTCGTATATAATAAAGTATGCGGCAATGCCCCAAAAGTAAATAATATGCATTCCGTAGACAGGGGAACGAGAGGCTGGCCGACCTCTAATAGTGCTATCCATACTACCTACTGCCCCACACAAGGAGGCCGCACGAACGGTACATATAATTTGGAGTGCGAACGGCAAACCAATCGGGGACTAACAATGCGAATGTACTGTTTGTACGGACAGTACATCATAACAACTATTATATACTATCAATCAAGACTGCTCCGAACATGGGAGACTCGGCACTGCTCCGAACATGGGAGACTTTAGGTCAAGAACATATGGTACATTAAGTTCAAAACAAGTCATAAATTCATAATTTAGTCCACGAATTTAAGTCAAGTTCAAAAGTTCAAGTCAAGTCATAAAGGTCAAGTCAAGTCAAAAGGGTTCAAAGTATGCAAAGGGTTCAAAATATGTCAAAGAGTTCAAATTAAATCAAAAGGGTTCAAATATATGTCATAAAGTTCAAACATTAAAGTTTAAGTTTAAGTTCATGCATTCCACCCCAAACAAGTAAAACGGTAAAAAGGGGGTTCGAGTATACTCACCTCAAGTAAAGCTGAAATAGCGTATAGTCAAATAATATGGGTGCACAGTACCGGCACGCGACCTATAATAGTAAGGCATGATTTAGTTCATAGTTTAAGTTCAAAACTCAACGAAGTTTAATTAAAATCAAAAGTTTTATAGTGATTCGTTATTGTTGCTTGTGTAGTAGCATTAAAGTTTAAAACGGTTTTCTAAACGTTTGAGCGCATTGGCTTTTGGAATGGCGTAGGCGTTCAATGAATAAGGTATGGAGAATGAATAGTCCTTGGTTCGGAAATAATCAAAGATAAGACGTGAGTACTGATCATTTACAAATATTGAACGTTGACGAGTTTTGCAAATCTCTTGCTTAAATGACGTTATAGTGCGAAATATGGAATAAAATATTTAATGTTGATCTATTCCCCTTCAAAAGTTTTGGAAAAGTCAAGTTTTAAGTTCATAAAAATGAATATAAGTTTACGTCCCGTTTTCTGAAAAATATATGGACAAGACTTGTATGACTATTGTATTATTGTCACAGTGGACCGAGTGTAATCTTGGAGTCGGCTTTGGCCCAATTGTTTTTAGTGTACTCGTTTGGGTGGGCTTGGCCCTATAATCTGGGTGTTTCTTTCTTTGCATAAAGATAAATTGCCAAATGTTGGCTTTGACTACAACATTTAGACCAAAAACAAAGGTGTGACCATTTTGTTTTACCATTCGACTCGCCAAGGACGCAAAGTTTATTCACTCGTTATAACGCTACATGAGTAAGTCCATTTTTAGCATAAGTTTCGATGTTGCAAAAGCCGCAACGAGTGGGGGGAGAACATCTCCATGCCTCACTCCTTTTCGGCCTAACCAAACGACTCAAAACCATGTTTAACGTTACTATGAATCGAGTACAACGGGGTTACGACAACAAGAAAAGACCTGTTATGTATAGTCTAAAATCAAACGCGCGACAAACAAAATGTGAAACGAATACCGATTTGATCAAAAACTGCTACCACGCAACCTTCAGAAACGACTTTCACAAAACATATAATGGTTTTCTTTTTGACTGGTTTCATCTTAACACAAAGATTAGCATTCACTTTTAGGTTTGACTCGGATTATATCAAAACCGATTAACGAGATACCCACTTAACTGATTCAATTTAGCCGATTCATCACAAAAGATTATAACCAACAAGAACTATGTAAAACGTAAAAGTATCCACATATTCGAATGAAAACAAAAACTAAACCGTACACATGAGTGATTATAGATTCGAATGAAACCAAAACAAGAAAGAATAGAATGCTTACAACAAGGAAGTAAAATCGATCTGAAGAGAAATAAAACAAAACCAAAGAACTCGAATGTGAATCGAAAAAATAAAAACAACTCCCACCACAGCTTCTCTATTGTATTAGATGTGTTTTGTTTGAGTGGTGGGTTGGTATTTGTGAACCGGTCGAGTTATAACTCGAGGGATGCTTGGTCCTCCTCAACCTCAGTGACAGTCGATTTGTAGCCAAAAGGAGTATCACTTCATCACTGCCTCGTCATATCCTCGTGGGTGTGAGGTGGCTTTATGAGTTAGACAAAAGAGATCAGATGACGACCGATTTGTAGCCCTGTGTTCAGGTCTGATATTGATTCAGAAGATGTGGGGGAGAGAGTGGAGCGTAGCAGGAGGGGATGTACCAGGAGGAGATGAAGCCAGTAATGTGGGAGAGAGAAGACAAGTTGTGGGGATAAGGGAGAGAGGAGCAAAAAAAATATCGATTGTATCCAATTCTTTTTTTTTTCTCTCTCTCTCTCTTTCTTTAACGTATTATATATAAAAAGAGTGAGGTGTGTTTGGTTTGTTGATAAAAATGAGTGCCTTGGTTGGTTTGTGGTTATATTGGTGGGGGTTTAAGGATACCCCGTGTTTCGTTGAGCTCCGGTGTAAATTGGCTTTTTCTAGGTTAGCGTGAGTGTGAAACTATTTTTAATGAGGGCGTAATATAAAAACAAAAATT
>LBNU01031207.1:0-14551 GCA_014162995.1 Artemisia annua | reverse complement strand
TGGAAAGTCACGAGTTATGAGATTATGGATTCTCGACGTTGAGTTACTTGTGATTATAAGTAACCTTTGATTTTCTCAACTCATAATCATAATTGTCTAAATCTTTTCTCACTTAATGACAATTAGATTATTTATTAATCTTTCCTAATTCTTTCTTAATCTTATTTTCACAAAAGTCAAACCACCAAATCTCCCACAATCCTTCCCAACAACCTCTTAATATTCCCTTACACACCTTACACAAAGAGTACCTTTGTCTCCTCACAAACTCCCACACAATATCCCCTCTTACAATATTCTCTTCACTTTACCAACTTTCCATACATGTTTTCTTGTACACACACATATACACACACTACTTTTCTACAACACACATACACTCTCATATACACACACTACTCATATACTCTTCCAAATACACACACAAGGCTCCCCATCTTATCACACCTTTACACTCTTACATATTCCTTACACATACAACTCACTCCCTATACACATCTCATCCTTACAACACATATCTTATACTCCCAACACCTTTACATTCAAATTTACACACACTACTCACAACCATCTCACTCTCTACACACACAAGCCCCCCCCCTCCCATCACATCCTACACTTACATATTCCCTTACACACACACATCCAACCCTTATATTCCTTACACCCTTTCACATCCCAGCCTTTCACTCACCCTCTTCTCCAAGGAAGGAATATTCCCTTGGATATCCTCTTTAACCCAACCATGGTTCATCTAACCCAACTATGGTTATTTCTCAACACACCCATTCTTACCCAACCATGGTTAACTCTTAACCACACCAAGAATGGAATATTCCCTTGGATATACCCTTTAACCTAACCTAACAATGGTTTATTCTCTACACACTTCTAACCTAACCATGGTTACTTCTTAACCCAACCTCTCACACTCTACCCTATAGAGGAATATCCTATGGCATATTCTCTTCTCTATTATGCCATGTGAGGAATACTTTTTCTACCCCTACCAAATTACCCTTTCTACTCTTCTACCCTTGGTAATTTGTTCTCTTATAAACACTTCACAAAACATTTTCTAAATTGGCTATTTGAGTTGGTAAACCTTAGATTGATTAATGTTAAGGTTTAGTGTGAAGTACAATTGGGGGTTTAACAAGGTTTGGTATTTATAAGGACCAACACCCAAAACTTGGGATTTCTACAGCAGAGGTCCTGGCGCGCTGCCCGCGTATTGACGCGCGGGTGACGCGACGCTCCCGGTAAATTAATCCCAAGTTTGGGTCCTGGCCTATAAATACCCCCTTGCCTCTTGTATTACTCACCCCTTGCCATTATTCTTTCTCTCTACATTCTTTCTCTCTAATCCTCTAATTCTATCTTGTGTTCTTAGTTAAACACACTAACATCTTTGAAAGAACACATCTCCTTGCAAGGGAAGAATCACAAGAACCTAATCCACTCTTGTGATTGTGTCGAGGGTCTTCTTATCTTTACCCTTTCTACTACAATTGAGTCTCTAGGTTAGGTTAGGGCTTGGTTGAACAAACACTTATTCATTCATTCAATTGTTTGTAAGGGAAGTCTTGTGTCTTGGTGACCAAGCCTAGATCATTGGGGATCTAGTTGGGGTTTGATACTTCCGGTGGGAAGTCTTAGTAGTGGTCTTGGTGACCCTTAGGTTAAGTCGAATCATGAGATTCTTTTGGGTGGTTTCCGAGGGTGGAATACCGTTGGTGAGTAGCTCCTTCTTTGTGAGCATCGATATTAGGGAATATCGGTGGAGTGAATTGTAACGGTTTGTAGTCCACCGAAAGGATTATACTAGTGAATAGTATCGTGTCGTGGATTCGCAACTGGATGTACGGATGGTATAAACCCCCCCCCATCCCGAACCAGTATATATCGTGGTGTCACTTTACATGCTTTATATACATTGGTTGTGATTGTGGTTGTTGGATTTGTTGTACAACAACTTGTTGATCTTTGAGGATTGAAGTCGTTAAACTTCGAAGAAGCCAAAAAGACCGTATTCACCCCCTCTATACGGTTCTACAAAAATATTTGACAAATGAAATTTTTCTTGGGGCACACGATAAAAAGGCGCGGATCCACAAAAAAGTATTTAGAGCATATGCAATGGGTCAAATGAGTAAAAAGCTTTTCACAGTTATGAAAAATGTTTTAGGATGGTTTTTAGCATTGCATCAAAACCTTTTTAAAAATACTTGGTGAACTTCAAGTCTTTCTTGAAACTTTAGTAACTAAATGTGTTGAGCATTAAATGCATCAAGTCCTTAAGAACTTGATGCATTTTAGATGGTTTAGGCACCCACGAACTTTGTGGGTCTCTAAATACTTTTATGTACTTTTTAGTGGGTCTTGTGTACCTTTTTGTACATTATTGCCTTTTTATCTTGTGCTCTTCACAAGTTAAACAAACTCATTTATTTCAACTTTCAATATGCACTCTTACTTAGAGCATCTACAATGCTGCAAGTCTTCAATGACTTAAAGCATTTATATGCATACCATATTTATTAACTAAAGCTTTTGAGAAAGACTTGATGTTTGTCAAGTCTTTGTAAAAAGCTTTACAAAAAGTTATTGATGCAATGCAAAAAATACTATTAAAAAGCTTTTTAGAATAGGGAAAAGCTTTTGCAAACTTAATCCATTATGGGTGCTCTTAATATGAATACTTATAATGTGATTAAGATTTTATAATGTATGAATTAATCAACATGAGAATCATATACTTATTTGCATAGTAATTAAATCAACATTACGATATGTAAATATCAAATAGTATTTTTGCTTGGGGAATTTCCATTTATGTGACAGTCATATACTTCATTTTGAATCATGCAAGACAGGAGTCTAAGCCATACACTAAATATTGATGTTTTATGTTTATATTTTACTCTTTTTGGTTTAAGAGAAGTATGCGTGTTAATGGTATTCCCTCTTTTATTTTAACTTAATTAAGTAGAGTAGCTTTGTTGGTATAAATGATGGATAAGATCTCCTTAATGTTTTAATAAAGACAAATATATATTTGAAACCACTTAAAATCGCTAAGCCTAAATGAAGAGAATCATACACAGAAACAAATCCAAAAGAAGAAATCAAGTTTATGTGATGACCTTAGATGTTTCTTTAGTATCTTTTCATAACTCCCTCATCCGAACTCCGATTTAATTGATTCAAACGGCCACGAAAAGAGAGAAAGGATATCTACACTTTGACAGTGGATAGCGGGCCATTCTCACTCGTTGGAGTAGCATAACAGCGTGCCAAAGGTAATTTAGGGCGCGTTCGGTTTTTTTAGGTTGACTTTCCTCTTACCGACCAAAGTGGATCTTTCGATTAAGGTTCTTACATGATATTTAAGACATTTTATAAACTCGTGTTAAGATTAGGGCTTAAAGAGATGACCAAAATACCTCTTCCCATTCTACAAAATGCGAACTCGAAAATATTTTCCAAAAGCCATTAGCCAAGCCTTAAATGTGCTTCTCAAACCTATAAGATTCATACTTTCACTAAATCAACAAATGAAAACACTCAAATGGCTATAATCCTTAAGTATGTATTTGCTAATCACGTAACGAGTTTACTCCCTTGTTGGTCAAATAAGTCAATACCACATTGTGTAAATGGAACTTTCTCTTTAAGGGTTAATGCTTTACTTAAGATGCAAACCACTTGTATTAGTTGTATCATGGTGATAAGTGAATATACTAATTGTGGATTAATGAGAGATTATGAAATGAATTTTGAGTTTGAATTTTGAAATATGAATATCTTTTACATGAGCTTCCTTCTCCAACTCGCAACTTCTTACACAATCTTTCTTTACACCATTCTTGTCTCCTATACACCAACATAAGTTCCTCTTCCCTCTCATTTGAATTTGAAATTCAAATGACTCATTGTGTCCTACATAATAAACAAATGCTTGATTGTCTCATCAAACCAACACAATCCCTTAAATCACTCACCTTGGTACCCAAGCTTCATTCAAACTTCCAATACACTCTTCTTCCACACTTGAATTTGAATTTCATGAAAAGCTTGTCTCGTTCCTTAACTTCCTCTCATCACACTTCCCTCTTACACACTCTAAACATCCATATTTGAATTTAATATTCAAATATATTCTTGCCTCTTACAATAAGACATGGCTCCCATCTTGATTCTCCTCCACTCAATCCTTTCACACATTCACAACACTTATATTTGAATTTTAATTTCAATAAAGCCTTTACCACACCTTAAATTCTTCAAAACACTTCCTTTTAACACATTTCAAATAACCACATTTGAATTTATAAAATTCAAATACTTGTCCCCTCATCCAAGACAAAGCTTGTCCAACACTCAACCCTCTCACATATACACAACTTGCATATTTTGAATTTTGAACTCGAATTTTAAACTTGGGAGGCAATGTATTGCCTAACCCTTGCGGTGCACTCCAGGATAAACCTTAGTCTAAGGGTGAGCATTTCGACCGTTTGGACCGGACCGACCGACAAAACCAAACGGACCGACCGAAGGACCAACGGTCCGGTCTCGGCCAAAATCTTGCCTAATTGGACCGGACGACCAAAGACCGACCGGCCGACCACATTCGGTCCGGTCTCAGTCTATGGTTTTTCACTAACTCGGTCTTCGGTCCGGTCTGGTTTTGGCCGGTCCGGTCCTGGCCGGTTCGGTCCGGTTTTTGGACCGTGATCACCCCTACCTTAGTCCATTGATTCTTCTTTTTCTTATTAAAAATGGACTAGATCCCCAACTATCTCTTTAATTCACAAGATATTTTTAATCTCTTTAAATCATGGCAAAATGAATTAGTTGACCTTATCTCACTCAGGGCTTTAGAATGAACTTGGAAAGGTCAAATGTGAAGTGCGCTTGGGGGTTTAACAAGATATGGGTGTTCATAAACAATCCAAGAGCGACCAGGCTCAAGCGCACCGTGGCCTAGTCCACCTCGTGGCATGTCTATAAATAGTCACCTTTTGTCTTGTGTTTCCTCTCGTCTTATCATTCATTCTTCCCCTCTATTTTCTTCTTTCTAACCCCTTTAAATCTTTCAATCTTTGTGTATAAACATTTTCTTATCATCAAATTGAAATATCACTTCTTCGCAAGAGAAAAACCACAAGAACCTAATCTACTCTTGCGTGTTGTGTCAAGATTCTTCTTCTACTTATTCTATTAGGCCGAGTCCCTATGCTAGGTTAGGGTATTCAAAAACTTGTATACACATTCATTCATTTATAAAGTCTTAAACGGGTTGTGGATAAGCAAGGGTGTATAAAGTCTTGGTGGTCAAGCTTAGATTAGGTGAAGGTCTAGTTGGGGTTTCACAATTCCGTGGGGGAATTTCTTTGTAGTCTTAGTGGTCTAGGTGGAAAGTCGAATTGCACGATTCTTATAGGTGGTTCCGAGGGCGTAATACCGTGGAGGAGTAACTCTTCTTTGTGAGCGTCGATCTATGAGTATATCAGTGGAGCGAAGTTTGTAACGGTTTATAATCCACCGGAAGGATTATACTGGGGAATACTATAGGTGTCGCATATTTGCAACAAGGCGTACAGATGGTATAACCCCTATCCCGAACCAATATAAATCTTGGTGTATTTCTCTACTTTATCTCTCTACTCTCTCACTAGATATTCTTAGGATTGGTTGTGTTATCTACACACACTTACACAAGCTTAGAGACTTAAATATGTTATTCATGATTAACCCAATGATATTAGTTTGTTCACGCTTACTAGATGACTATTTCAACAATTTCTTGTGGATGGAGACACAATGGTAGATACATAGAGGTTGTATTTCATACGTTCCCAGCATACTAAACTACGATGTGATACCAACTCGAATATCTGAAACATTGTTTAAGGGACAATTCTGATCCAACGCAAGTTGGGTAACCTGTTGTTTAGTCATCATCACTTAGAGGAGTTTGTGTTCTTTTTTTGGTTATTTGAAGGTGATTATATTGTTTTTCGGTTATTTGAAGTTGGTTATATTATTTTTCGGTTATTTGACTATAATGTTTGATTATTAGCAAATTTACATTGTTCCTTTTCTTATACAAATGTGGTTCTTTCTAACGTATAACTTCATAATACGCAAGTCATTAACTAACTTGTTTTATGTTATTTAAAATACCCGTGAATTTAATGGGTCTTTTAACTAGCATTTGAGTATTTTAAAAGGTTAAAAAAGGGTATTGATGTAATTATGATTTTTACAAGGAATTTGGTGTAATTTTAAACTTTAGCAAGGATATAGATGAAATTGCATTTTTATTTAGCACACCAGATGCTAGGACAAATATATTACATCAAGTTACAAGCAATTTTTGATTTGGAAGCCACTAAATCCATGTCGGATTTGAGTTATTGTTCTTAGAAAAACCCATGTGTGCGATAGGATTTTTCTTTCCTCAATAAGTGTGTCTTTGTTGGTAGGTTTAAGATCGCCGCACACGTATGAATCTTAATATGACCCGGTGATGGTGGCAACGACCACATCTAAACTTAAGTTTGCTTTGTCATTCAGAGCCAATTAGGTTTGTTGATACTTTTGGTTCATTGCCTAACCTTATCTATACTAGTTATATATCTCCATGCATGTACGGGCATTTTGGCATAAATCTTACTTGACGTGTTTTGATATAAGTCATATATTATCTGATTTAAATAATACAATTTATTAAGAATGTAAATTTCCGTTTTGTAAACTCCAATTTTGGCATAGTAGGCCTATTCGGGGTGCATATATGGAGTTGTTAAATAAAATTTTTCTATAACATAATGTAGAATCTATTATTATTATTATATAGTTATAATACCCGTACGTGCACTCGTGGGTTTTTGCATAAATTATGCACTAATATCGAATAATAATTTGTATAAATATTTGTTGGACGAAGGATTTGGTTTTGTTTAACTAGCATGGTGTTGAAGTTAATATTGTCAAAATTTAACTATTAATATCTTGTTTTATATATTATACATGTTTAATAGCATGTTATGACCCTTAAAAATGTTACTCATTGTATCCTTATGTAAACTTTAAAAGTAATTACACACGTCATGGCTATATACATAATATCGTGTGTATGTTTTCATCTCACAGTAACCCATGTGGTTTTGCCTTCATTTTCATATTTATATTACTATCAATAATAATTTTATCCGTATTTATTTTTTAAATCCATATACGCATGGGTTATACTTATAAAAAAATAATAACATGAGCAGTTATTGAACGTGGATAGTAAAAAAAAAAAAAAAAGTTACTTTTTCAAACATCCTTACCTAATCTAATAAAGAGAAATAACATGAATTTTTCATATATATACAATCTCGTTTATCCATTTACATATTATAGTAACTCCCTACTTTCATTTTGGTATTTACAATTCTGTGCATATACATTAATTTAATATATTATGAAAATGATTTTTATAAATAACAACTACATATTTGTTAGGTTTTGATATTAGGGAAAAAATAAATAAATAAAATAAAAAATAAACCCTATATAAAGTCTACGAGATATGAAATTTAAAGAATATTTATTAAGTTTATAAAGTTATTATAAAACATGAGAAATAATAACATTTCATAATTCATGATTTCGTAAGCCAAATATGTTTTTGCCTTTTTTAGAAAATGCTGACATAAACAATAAGGTTGGCGTTAGAGCAAGGGGTAAGGTAACCGTGAGTTATGTTTTAACTCACTGCCACGTCAGCGCCACATCAACTTTAACCTTTTAACCTTAACACTTGACTTTCCACCCCGGTAGCATAACTCACTTATAACTCACCTTAACTCACCTACACCCAAATTATTTTTAATTTCAACCCCAAATTTTAACAAATACTCCATTTATTTAAAACATAACATTAATTCTTAAACATATTACAATACGAAATTAAAACATAAATATTACGTTACGAAACATATGCAATTTTAAAACATAAATATTACAAACATTTATTCGTCGTCGTCGTCGGAACCTTCTTCTGCATTTTGACGTTGAAGACGTCTTCTCCAAACATGCTCCATAAGGTCTTGTCGTAGTTGATTATGCATATCTACGTCGTGTATTTCTCTATGTATGCGACGTTGGGCATCACATCTGTCGATCCACCTATCTCGGCTAAACCGTGGTGTCGGATCCACCCACATTTCCGGATACTCACGTAGTGCAAACTTTTGATCTTTTAAGATCATGTTATGCAAAATTATGCAAGTATACATTATTCTTTGTAACTTGACAACTTCCAGTGCACGTGCCGGTTGTCGTAATATACCTCAACGTCCTTGAAGCACCCCAAAAGCACGTTCGACATCCTTTCGTGCACTTTCTTGCTTCTTTTTAAAATAAGCATTTTTGTTGTTAGTGGTTGCCGAGAAGGACTTGACGAAAGTTGACCACCGTGGGTAATATATATATATATCTATATATATATCTATATCTATATATATATATATATATATATATATATGTATATATATATATATATATATATATATATATCTATATATATATCTATATTTATATATATATATATATATATATATATATATATATATATATATATATATATATATATATATATATATATATATATATATATATATATATATATATATATATATATATATATATATATATATATATATATATATATATATATATATATATATATATATATATATATATATATATATATATATATATATATATATATATATATATATATATATATATATATATATATATATATATATATATATATATATATATATATATATATATATATATATATATGTATAATATAATATATGTATATATATATATATATATATGTATATATATATATATATATATATGTATATATACATATGTATATATATATACATATATATATATGTATATATACATATATATATATATATATATATATATATATATATATATTTCTTTGCCCCTTTTTAACACACGTTAAGGGCTTAACCGCACCTCTTGCCTTCCTATGCCGGTAAGCTAACGCACCGCGTTAACTTGGTGAGTTAACGTTTAACGTGGGCATCCAAGTTACGTTACCGCATGCTCTTATGGTGGTGGTCGACCACCTGGTGGTAGCAACCATCAAGTACATTCCTCATTACATACCTTCTCTAACCACTCTCGTTGAGGTTATTTTCTACAAAAAGGTGAAGATCGGTGGGATCACTCTGGTCTCGATGAGGTTATTTTGGTTAAGGTTTGGTGGTGCAGACCGCTTAGCCAATGCACTTATTTTTTGTTTAGTGTGTTTATGGTGTATAATGTGAGTTATTTTTATCTTTTTGTATATTTTTAGTTTGGTATTCTATACTGCATTCGTTCAATGGTGAATTTGGTGATACGAAACGAGTTTTAGATTGACGTATCACTCGGCCAAAAAGTAAAAGCAAAACGATTAAATTTTCTGTTCTCCACAGTCGTAGCGTGGAGTGAGCCACACTGAAATTAAAGCACAATCGGCTAACGTCATCCTCGCTTACTTTTATGCCCTGATTCTTTTGTCGCTTTCATCTAAAACTCACCACGCCTCAACTCTAGTGGGCCCCATCTCTGACAAAATCAAACGATCATGGGCCCCTCATCAATACAGATGCTTCTTCCCAGTTTCTTCATCAGACTTTACTCCATCTATCCTTAAAGTCCTACATGTATTCACTTTCTACCCTTAAAGCAAGACTACTGAAAAATAATTACTGTACTAAACAATTAGGAGTAGTGATTGTTATTCCAACCATATAACTAATGACGTTTTAGTGGAAGTTGTTACAAATAATTGAAATCGAAAAATACACACCATGATCGAAATTTGAAATTACAGTACACATAATAAGAAAAAAAAAAGTTTAATATAAACTCCCTCCGTTCGAAAATTATTGTCATAAGAGAGAAATCACAAAGTTTAATAAAAGGGGGGACACTTTAATTTTCAACCACTAAAATAGAGTATTCCTCCACTAGATTATCTAGTTTTTATTTAACAAGTAAAGTAGACAATTATTGTGGGACAACCTGAAAAAGAAATGTGGACTATAAATATGAGATGGAGGGAGTATAATAACAAAAAATGACAAGTATAATACATTTTTAAGCAATTAAATTTTATATTAAATTAGCAATCACCTTCCCCAAGTTATATGGTGAATTTCAAACATTGATACCGGAACTGAAACGTAATCATTTATTTACAATGAACCATAAGAAACAACATAATTTAAATGATATCATGAAAAGAGACAATGTCTAAGAAGGGGGTTGCAAGTGGCAAATAGAGAAACCTTAAGTAAGTGGTTTACTTTATGCCTAAGTCATGACAAAACTACGAGTGGTGGTGGTATATGGTATTTTTTAAACACTTTTTATAGGGTGTACTATATGATTGAGAATTGTTCCCCAAATGTGAACCTATGACCGTTTGCCCGCGGGCAGTTCCATTTTTTTGTTCTTGTAAATATTAGTATATTTTCTTTTAGGTAAGAAAAAAAGCCAATTACCAGAATGAACCTTGCAGTGAGTGATTTTACGAGAATGAACCTTTTTTAGATGATTTACCAAAGTGATCAAAATATGTCACAATCAACCTTTTCACTTTTCATTCGCCCATATAAAAAATTTGGATATCATGTGACTAGTGAGCGTGACCACAGTTCCACTAGCACCAAAATTCATGTAAAAAATAATTGCTTAATATGCTTAAGCAGTACTTATGCAAACAATATAATTCTGCTTTATTATTTTACGCCTAAATAAATAGTTTTGTCACCGATTCATATTCTTGGCTTTTCTTGGAATTCAGTTTTGTGTTTCCTTTTAATGATTAGATATCAAGAAATAACCTTTTTGTACGTGAAAAATAAATAAATAAAACAAATGTTATTGGTGATATAATCAATTGTTTGAGAAACTTTCATTGGTTCTTGACATGTTTTACGATGTGATATGCATTATCTAATGACATTTATCACTTTAATAACCACAATGGTCATAAAACTAGTAGGCCATGCTAACCTCGCCCAGATCCAATGATAACCTCGCCCAATGATAATAACCTCGCCCAGATTCACCACACGCCCAAAATACTCGCCCAAGAGAATTTGGAACTCGCCCAGATCATCGCCCAAGACAATTCAACTCCATACTCACTACTCGAATTAACCCCCTCTCGCTCAAGACAATTTTGACTCGCCCCTCACCTCGCCCAAGACAATTTTGACTCGCCCCTCACCTCGCCTAGGCCTCGCCCTAAACCCTCACCTCGCCCAGCACTCGCCTAGGCCTCACTCATCTTTCTCCCATCTTTCTGAATCACATGTATGTTGATAGGCCTCGCCCATCTTTCGCCCAGCATTCCTTTTATACACGTGTACGGTTAGAAACTAATATAGTAATATATCTAACGGATAATATCTAAAAAGTTCATTTTAGATAATTTTGTGTGCGAGGTTTATATCTGTAAAATAGTAGTATAAAAGGTTCATTTAAGTAATTTACTCTAAGAAAAATGTGTTATACGCGTATGTCAAAACTAGAATTCAAGTAATTTAGTAATTTTACATTCGGTAATAGCAGTGTTTTGTGTTTAGCACACGAAGAGTACACAAAGGCTCACGAATAAGTATATAAAAGTACAGACAAATGTATTTTTATATGAATCTTTATGTGCTTTTGATATGCTTATGATGTGATTAACATGTGACTCTATAATACAAGTTGGAAAAACCATATGTCAAAAAAGCTCATTTAATTAGCGTCTTTAAAAGTAACTTTTAAAGAAACAACAAAATGATACACACCATACGATTAGTAATGAACTTAACAAGAATAGCACTGAGTTGGCCGTCAGTATTGTGTTTAGTTTTGACTCGTGAAAAGGAATTTGAATAACAAATTTAGGTACTATAAACTCATTGTATTATAGCTAATAGTTGAAGTGGACGTGCAATATGCTAGGGGATTCTCGCGAGAGTCTGAGACCTGTATGAATTTTTTCGATGTAGTTTTTTGAAAATCCACCTGGTTTATCGATATGTGTTTTTATATAACGGTTCAAAAAATTTGTGCACCCGGTCATATTTGATCCTAGTTTTGTCCCTAGTAATACATAAACGGGTTGTCATACTCATATGAATAATTAAATGACTAAGCTTGTTAGGTGGACTAAGGATGCGTTTGGTATATTGTTATGAATGACAATGTGTATGAGTTTGATGGTAGTGGGGGTCCCTCATTTATGAAAGATCCATACCTAGCTCTCTTGATACGTTTAGTATGTTGTCATGAATAACAATGTGTATGAGTTTGATAGTAGTGGGGGTCCCTCACTTATGAAAGATCCATACCTAGCTTTCTTGATACGTTTAGTATATTGTCATGAATAACAATGTGTATGAGTTTGATAGTAGTGGGGGTCCCTCACTTATGAAAGATCCATACCTAGCTCTCTTGATGTATATAGAGTATGGATTAAATCTATCCTTCATTACTATAGTGATGGGCTCCTCATTTTAAAAAAACATTTTTAATCACTTTTATAGTTATAATCTTATTCTTATAGTGGGATAACAGACACACCCTAAATTAAGTTACATAAATATTGATTAGTACGAGTACTTAATGGTAGTTTTTTTTAATAACACAACCTTAGGGTGGTGGCATCGTACTCGGCATCACTCGGCATCCCCATTGCCAGTGTCTCGGCATCATGAAATCGGCAAGCTCAGCGGGAATGTTCACCGAATCGGTATGATGGAGAACATTTAATTTTATGACCGTTGGACACTAAATATAATTATGAATTTTAAAAATAAAAAAATAAAAAGTTAGGCATGGTTAGGCATCACATTGCCACTAAAAATAAGTAATTAGGCATGATTAGACATGAAAAGTGTTGTATTGATTCTATTGGCTAATTACAAATTATTTTTAGTATTTGTTAGGCAACATTGCCACCACCCTTATGTACGACCATGCGTCATTTTTATTTTTTTATTTTATAAAATCAACTTTTTTATCGTGTAGAAAATGCACTTATTTCAATGATTTGATGCCACGTGAAACACAAACCGGGTCTCCTGCAAACTTTTTAATTTTCATTTATGCCTGACTCTTTCTTACACCTACTTGTACATTAAGTTTCTTTTTTCTTTAATACTTCTTCTCCACGTTCAAATAAACATATAGGCTAGGCCTAGGTTGTTACTACCCTTTTAAAAGTGATACTAATATTCTTTTTATATTTTTAATTTTATATTTTAGGTTTATATTTTTTTAATATAAAACTGCGAAAAATAAAGTACAAAACAAAAAATATAAAATTTGACAAGTTAAAAAAAATAAAACATAAAAAAATATGGATCAGAAAAGTATTAAAAAACCATTTTGTCATGTTAATGAAGTGGGTAAAACTATAAAAAAAAAAAAAACTATCATAAAAAATACTGCATATAAAATAGAAAATTTGATAAATAAAAAAAAGTAAAGAAAAATATATAGACAAAAAATGATAAAAAATTATCTTACACCCAAATATATATTGCAACATACAAAGACGGAACTTGACAAATTTTATTGAAAAGAAAGAACTGTAATGTATTTATTTTAGGGGGCTAAATTATATTTTCTTATAACATTTGTACTAATAATGTCTAACGCTATAAAATATAAGCGTTAAAAATGTATTTGTGACTAATAATTTTGAGGTGCTAGAACCCTCTTGGTCCTAACTAAGTTTCGTCGTGTTAAACTGTTAATACACTTTCATTATACAACATTAGTCAATCGAATAGTCACCCTACCATTTATGATTCTTCTTACTAATTTAACCTTCGACATGTGGGAGTTCAATGCCAAATGAATTCCTGACGCAGAATCTCGGATGCATGGGGAGTGGCAGGTTTACCAACTGAATACTAGCTAATATGGTTATTGGTGCTAATTCCTGTTCGAGAATTGTAACGAATTTGTATGCTCATAAATCATATCATTTTACACATATAAGCGTGGGGGGGGGAGGGGGATGACTAATGAGTAAGGCAATGACCCATTACCTAATAGTGGGTAATGAGCCATTACCCAATAAATTGAAGGAATGATTCTTTTTCTTTACTATTTTTTTAGCATTATCATTTCGTTTTTCTTTCTCATTACCGAGTTTGAACCAAACACACTATAAGTTTTGTCTCAATTATTTTCATAAATAGTCTGTTACCAACTTTCATCTTGAAAATAACAACATATATGCAAAACATTAGAAGAAACATTGCCACTAAAAGTCGATAAAGTGTAACTGAATGTTGAAAAGATGTCATTAAGTTAAGAAAAGTGTCACCAAAGTTTTCATGTTTCTCCTGCATGCACTTTGTAATGTAAGTAAAAGCATCACCGTCGGTAAATTGCTTATATGTAGAGACCCAAACACAGTCGTTTAGTAAACTGTGTCAATGAT
>LBNU01031206.1:84556-95686 GCA_014162995.1 Artemisia annua | reverse complement strand
AAGCAATTCGACAAGACATCAAGTAGTGAACACGAATCGAATTGGTGAAACAAGGGAAAGAAAAGGCATAGTTGGTACAAACACTAGTATCGACACCAAGGGGAATACGTTTGTGTTGAAACACAACAACGAGGTCACAAGTAAATACGAAATTTTTGGATTTCAATTTCTCATTTATATAGTATAGATACTTGTTTATACTATTAGGAAATCCCAAAAACTATTTATTGATCCCGTTATATTAGGATTCCCGGATAACTTACTTTTATTCCCGTAGAGATTAAGTGATACCACTAGATTAGAATTTTCACACAAGTAAGAAGGTGAAGATTATAAATTCCTTTAAGATGGCCGGTGATGACGATAACAACACTGTAGTGAAACCCGTAACACCTATTGCACAATACCAATGCCCTAAACCTAAAACCACAAACTATACAGTTTGGGCTATTCAAATTAAGGTTATATTAGAAGCACATGGTTTATGGGAGACAATAGAGCCTAAGGAAAACGCACAGTTAGATGATAAGAAAGATAAGGCAACTATTGCCTTGTTATATCGTTGACCGAAGATGTGATTTTACAAGTAGCAACTTGTAAAACAGCTAAGGAATTATGGGAATCGTTGAAAAGGAGACATGTTGGAGAAGAGAAAGTGCAACAAGCACGGTTACAATCATCGATGATTGGATTTAATTCCCTTCAGATGAAGGAAGATGAAACGGTGGATGCATTTGCAAACAANTTTTGATTATCTGAGTAATGGTGAAGATGAGGTAATTGAACTTAGAAAAAGAAAGCTTGATTATAAACAAGGTGCAGATGAAGTTGATGAACAATATGAACCTACTGAAGCAAACAAAGATACAACTAAAGAGAATGAATATTTTAATGGCTTTGGCTCAACTCCATTTGTTAGACAACATGAAAAGTATATGGAAGCTTTATTGAGGAAAATAAAAGGTAATGGAGTGGGAATAACAGACCCTTTTACCTTGGTAGAGAAGTCAAAGGAAAGGTATCGTATTTATGATGATCTTACACAGTGGAAATTGAAGAAACCAAATTACTTATATTTCATGTTTTTTTTATTAGTGTTTCCTAAGTATCTGTATTAGTGTACTTACAATATGTTTTTGTATCTTATTCACAGCTTGGAGACAAGTTTGCAACTATTACTCTATTTAAGGATCGCCTAACCTATTACGCCTTGGCAAATGGGTTCTCGCTATGGTTTGACAGGAGTTCCAATGAGAGGGTTATAGCTAAATGTGGTCGTAGGAAAGAAAAAATCAAGGATCCAAGTAAAGGTAAACAAAGATCGTATAAGAAGTTTCCAACAAACAACAAAGACAAAACAGTTTGCAAGTGGAGGTGTTACAGTAAGAAGTTGACAGGAGAGACTACATTTCAGGTGATTTCTTTGGAAGATACTCATACTTGGGTAAGAAATTTCAATTATGGTAGGCTTGTTAGTTACAAATGGATAGGAAGACATTTTGGGGATCAAATCAGGAACAATCCTAAAATCACTTTAGATGCTATACAAGAATTAGTGATGAAGAAATATAAATGTATAACTAGTCGTACCCAGTGCAGGAATGCTAAGAATTATGCATTGATTGAAGGTGATGCTATTATTGAAGATCACTATGGTTTGCTATGGTCTTATGCAAAGGCATTAATAGAATCAAATATGGGTAGTACTGTAAAAGTGAGTCACAGTGAACCCAGATGAGAAGACCTGTTTTGACAGATTGTATGTCTGTTTCCATGGTTTGAAAGAGGGATGGAAATTAAGTAGTAGAAGGATAATAGCTGGATGGTTGTTTTTTATAAAAAAACCAAATAGCGGGGAAATATTAACTGCAGTTGGTAGGGATGGAAACAACCACATAACTCCGGTATCATGGGTTGTGGTGTTAGTTGAGAATAAAGACAATTGGAGTTGGTTTTAGAGTTATTAGCCGATGATTTGGATTTACCAAATCGTAATGGTTTGACACTCATGTCTGATCAACACAAGGTAATTTAAATTTTCTATTTTTTTGCGTTATATATAATTTTCAATTGGCTGTGGTTTAACATTATTTATATTAATTATTAAGTTTTTTTGTTAGGGAATCAAATAGAGAAATGTTTAGTTCACATACCAATGTGGGATACTTCTTAATCAGTATTGGTTTAGTTGGATAAAGTAACTTATAGGAAGAAATGAAATTCTTCACTTAAATGGATTAGTTTCTAACGCTAAACCTAGCCGAATATCAAACTGTTCTCCTTACAGACTGATCTAATTATTATTCAAAAATATGTTCTCCTTGCAGACTCATGTTACAACAAATGAGTGACGACCAATTGAACCAATGAAAACTGGATTTCTTATACTTAGTCGTAGTCCACACAATAAGCAACAATCAAGATTAAGAAGGAGAATGAAAGTTAATAATCTCGTTTATTGTTTCATTAAACTCGAAGGACCAAAGTTGACAACTTAGAACTTATTAACCGAATAAGTTAGTTATGTTAGTTAAATGTATTTAGCCCTAACATTGAAAGGGTGTGACGTTTGGGCGTGTACCCAGCGAACACACACCATGGTTCGATGGTGACCATTGGTTTAGTATAAGTATTCATGTACATGTAACTATTACAAGTTTAGAACCGATAATAAAAGTTATTCAGATTTAATACACTTGCAATTTCATATATCGTATCTCACATTGGGACTAACATCCTTACAGACTCATCTAATTATTATTCAAAAATATGATTTGCATAGTAATAAACTACAATAAGAGATCAGTTACAACAAATGAGTGACGACCAATTGAACCAATGAAAACTGGATTTCTTATACTTAGTCGTAGTCCACACGAAGAAAAATACACCATCAAAGAAGGTGCTATTACGTGGCTTTAGCAACATGAAAGCAACCTCATTATGATGTTTCCAAATACACTAGAGTCCAAGTACTTTATTCTGAATCCATCGGTGTGACTGGTTGATAAATCTTTGAAGACTGGATTTAGATTTTGAAATGCCAATCCTTAACAAGCAGCATAAGTAAAAACTAAAAGCTAAAAGCAATTGCACAGAAAACAGTAGTGTGTTCTAGAGTTGTTAGCGAAGCACTTTTTTAACTAAAAGCTAAAAGGAATTCTTTTTAAGTCTGCACCGCGAGAATGAAAATTAAATCTCACGGGCAGTTTTAACAAACCTGAAAGTTACCTCATTACAAGGTGTTAAAATAAATCAGAGCGCAAGTAATACTTTAACTCCATCGTAATGAGTGGTTGGTAACTAAGACATGTAATACAAAGGAAGTTAATGTGGTAGAGTCTAGTAAGGGTTCTACTCCTATAGTTGAGAAAATTGGTAAGCTTGAAAAGCTACTTATTGATGGGAAAGCTACTCTTGTGGATGATGATGGTCATCCTATTCCGTCGACCTCTTCCACTAAGAGGGCTAACCCATTTTCTAAGGTGGGAGATGATGATTCTGAAGACGAGGTGGTTGCTAACCCTTTTGATGAGTCTGCTAATCTTTTTGGTGGGGGGCAAGAGTTTGAACAAGATTATGATGACTATGACTACGATGATTATGCGAACCAGGTGTATGATCTTCCCGGTAATCTCGATGCTTTCAATGCCATGTATGGCACCAAGCTTCAAGGCCTTAGGAAGTAATTTATTTCGTTGTTCTTAAGTCATCATTTGAGTTGTGGTTTGATTTCTAGTTGAGAAATTAGGAAGTATCTTGTTATGTAAGCTTTTAGCCTATGTAACGGGCTGAGATGTGGGACTTCACCCATATCCATTGTACAAAAAAAAATCTGTGAAAACTGATATCAGATTCCTAAATGGGTTTATTTCAGTCTTTCACAAGCAGCTTAATAAGACTAAAAGCTGGAAGCAATCCAACACGAAACAAGCAAGTGTGTTTTTAGATGTGTCTCCAATGCAGAGTGGGTAATGGATCTTGTTTCACGTATATGCTCTTATCAAGAATGTGACCTCATAATGATGTTTCCAAATACTCCAATGCACTATTCATTGCAGCGTACAAGACAATCTCTTAGCTCTATTGTATAACCGGTTGATAAAGTTGTTGAAAGGAATTGTGAAAATAAACGACAACTTTCATTGCAGGCCTTCACAAGAATGCCAAAGGGTCATACCGGTGCACACTAAATAGAAAAGGCAAGTGTGGGGATTTGATAACGCTCAAATTGTACATGTTTTAGGCATATCATTGATTTTATTCATGTAATTTGGTCAGTTCAATGAACTGATACTTAACAAAGTAAATTTTCTATTTTAGGTTCATTGAAGCTCATGTGACGAAAAACATGGAAAAATGAAGAAACAAGTTTAAACGAAGAAATATTTTAAGTCTCGAT
This sequence comes from Artemisia annua, assembly GCA_014162995.1. NCBI lineage: Eukaryota > Viridiplantae > Streptophyta > Magnoliopsida > Asterales > Asteraceae > Artemisia > Artemisia annua. The sequence goes on along the minus strand of LBNU01031206.1, from coordinate 91,284 downwards.
GTTTCCGACTCACCTCCACTGTTTTGGCCATATCTCGAGCATACGAACTCTTATTTCGATGATTCAAGAGGTCACGGAAAGATAAGAAAAAATGACAACTTTGATTTTGACCACTTTTGGTCAAAATGTGGTTTTACCTATAGCCGTCTGCGGCTGGAGTTTTACCACCAACACCATTTTCAGTTTCACCATCTTCATATTCATCTTCATGTTCTCTTTTTACAAATTACAAAAATCCAACTAATAAACTTAAAGAAACCAAAATACATAAACTCAACAAAGATCAAAGACCAATTCTAATAAAAACACATAAAATCCAAACACTTTACATGTAAATATAAACATACATTCTACTTTTTGATGTTGAAACGGAGTAGGTATATATTTGAAAAAAATATATTTCCTCCAGCCCAAATTAATGTTCTCACACCAAAAACACAATTCAAAAAAAGTGAGACCATTACACTCTTCAGCCAATCAAATATATATTATCTCTGCCCACTAAAACCTCTTTGATTTGCTGATACAAGATGGGGACTATTGTTTTAGGATATACCAAAATGGAATTGGGGACTATAATTTTGGGACGGAAGGAGTAGGACAACACCTTGAAAGAAGCGTGAACGTGAAAATTATGGGTACGTAGGTCACACTCCTATTTGGAAGATCTCTTTTCGGCAAGTTTGACATGCAGATTTGGCAAATCATTTATCATTTGATTCGTTTTTAGACGTTCAATTGATTAATGTTTCACAAGTACAATTTTAGCAAATTCATAATAACATGTTAACTATTTATCCGAGCAACCCAAAACTATTTATTTCAATCAGGTCCTCACTTTTACCCGTTAGGGTGTATATGTTCTAGGCGGAGCCAAAGTCCACCAACAATATACATATACAAATTCTGATTCATTGAAATTTTGAGAAAGGGGTTGTAGTGCAGAAGTAAGTGTACATGAAACTTATTAACTATATACAGATACTAATCCATAGGTGGTTCTCAAAACCTCACAAAAACTCAAGAGTTAAACTTTCACTGTCTTGATATATATAATAATTAAATAGTTAAAACTTCCAATGTCTTGATATATATTACCAAATAGTTAAACTTTCTAGCTTGAACTCATCCGGTCCTCGGGGATTGGCTCAACCACATCCATTTGATGACCCACACCATTCACTCGACCTGCCTGACCCGCCGTAGACATTGGCTCACTTGGCCCAAACCCACAACTGACCATTATGGTTAGCTAAACCCAAATGAAGATGGCTACGTTTGCTATCATAACCTTTAGGACCACGCTTCAATGTTTCTTCACTTTCAGTAAACCACGACACTTTGGAATCAACCACCATAGTATATTTTGGTTATCACTACCTTTACCATCCTTGCATCAACAGGGACATCAATTTAATTTAAACCCTGTGTTAGCTTTGCCAGCAGGGGCATCAATTTCATTTGGATACAACCTTTAACCTTTTTCTACCGGAGCCTTTCGACAAAGGCGTCTTTATTTTAGCACTACTTCTTTTAGGTGCAACTCTCGTACTCTTGGACTTTCTTCAAAGAAAACTCGTCAGATTCATCTTCAGGACTACTGCTTTCACTATCACTATTGCATAAATTTGCAACACCACAAATAGGTTCATCCTCTTTGTATCAACTTCCGATATTTTCGTGATTCCTCATCGGTGTCAAACTTGGTGGTGGGTTTAAGAGAGCAAAGAACCCTTGAATTCCCCGCTACTGATGGTTCTTCCTGAATCATCATAATCACTGGAACAGGTGATTCCTAAGAGCCTCCCGGACCCCTGGAAACTTCTTTGATGTCAATCCACTGTGATGGTTTGACTTCAATTTCCCATGGTGAAACTTCGTAACCTGAAATAGATTGTAACAGTGAATGTTTAAATGAACCAGTTTTTAATATGTTACTTGTCCAACTGAGACTGCATCACTATTTATTCCTTCAAAAATAAAAGTGAACAAATTATGCAAGAGATGGTAAAACTGGTTATCAAAATTCTTACCATTTCTTTAGAAACTTTTTGTGCCATGAGAAAATTCCACTTGTATAATGAGGAGTAAAATTATGGAACTGCAAAAGCCTGAAAATTTATAGCAATCGACAACATTATTGACCAACAAAGAGGAGAACAATGTCTTGCCCATAAACATAGATAAAAATAACTTGAATTGAAACAGGTTGCCTAATAACTAAGCTACATTAGACCGCTAATTTGCAAACAGAGCTAAGCTAACTAACAGAAGAAAAAATGTATAAGATCGAGAAAAANTGGGTTTAATGTAATAATAGGAGTAAACAACACTTGTTTATTTATAGGGGGCCAAGAAGTTAGAAGTTTAGTTCTCTTACCTATGTGGGACAACTTTACAATTTTTAACATTTTTAGGTTGGAAAAACTAGAGTCTAAAAGACATGAAATAGATCAATAACTTAAATAGATAAGTTAATAACAATGTTCTGAAAACTGGACCGATAACGGTCCGACCGGTTGGATACATCCCAAAACTGATCTTTCTAACTTTTAATAGCAATATAATGTATCGAGAACAGTTACAAAAACCAAGTGACTCACATTACACATATCCAACAACCATTTGCATAAAAGTAAAGATTAGAATTTTTAAACCTATTTGTAATCCACAAACAGAAGAGAATTTACATTTGTCAAACAAGGTGTCTTTTCGCGGTTTTAACAAGTCGAGCGTCACGTACATAAGCTGTTTCCGTATACACAGCCGAGGTATCTTTTTTAACTCCAATCGTAATGACATGTTAATGAATTCAGATTCTGAAATGTATTTAGTCAATATTTCACTAACAGCATATGAGAAATGACAAACAAAATACACGAACTAAAGCATTGAATACACGGGTTAACTACGTTAAAAGATATCATCGTGATTATCCCAAATACACGTACTAAAGCATTGAATATATTTCCCATTGAAAAAGCTGGGTGAAGACCAAGAAATTAATTTAAATTCCGTAGTAGATTTATGCCGATCTTCCACCCCCAGACTAAAGGATCGATGCGATTAAGCAGATTGTGTTTTTCGGTATTGAGCTCTTCATTCCTGACTGAGCATCGAATCAAGCCTGATCTATACCTCGAGGATCCATGCATTTAGATCTATAGAATTTGATACGCTCTATATTCGTTGCTGAAATGATGTTTAATCTAAAGTCAATATACCATTATTCAGTATGGAATTGGTGACAAGGTTTTAATAAACACTAGTTTACCTTATCATACATTCCTACTTAAGTTAGTTTGAAATACTCGATCCATTTATGCCGCTTAGTCACCCATTTAAGAAAACCATGAGTTAGGGTGCTTATCTTTACACATATACTTTGGGAAAGCAAAAGTGGAGTAGTGTACGAATCTGATACACAGTACTATTCGAGTCAGTCAAGTAGTCAGCAATTGTTATTCTGACATNGTATAAAAGACATGAAATAGATCAATAACTTAAATAGATAAGTTAATAACAATGTTCTGAAAACTGGACCGATAACGGTCCGACCGGTTGGATACATCCCAAAACTGATCTTTCTAACTTTTAATAGCAATATAATGTATCGAGAACAGTTACAAAAACCAAGTGACTCACATTACACATATCCAACAACCATTTGCATAAAAGTAAAGATTGGAATTTTTAAACCTATTTGTAATCCACAAACAGAAGAGAATTTACATTTGTCAAACAAGGTGTCTTTTCGCGGTTTTAACAAGTCGAGCTTCACATACATAAGTTGTTTCCGTATACACAGCCGAGGTATCTTTTTTAACTCCAATCGTAATGGCATGTTAATGAATTCAGATTCTGAAATGTATTTAGTCAATATTTCACTAACAGCATTTGAGAAATGACGAACAAAATACACGAACTAAAGCATTGAATACACGGGTTAACTACGTTAAAAGATATCATCGTGATTATCCCAAATACACGTACTAAAGTATTGAATATATTTCCCATTGAAAAAGCTGGGTGAAGACCAAGAAATTTAAATTCCGTAGTAGATTTATGCCGATCTTCCACCCCCAGACTAAAGGATCGATGCGATTAAGCAGATTGTGTTTTTCGGTATTGAGCTCTTCATTCCTGACTGAGCATCGAATCAAGCCTGATATATACCTCGAGGATCCATGCATTTAGATCTATATAATTTGATACGCTCTATATTTGTTGCTGAGATGATGTTTAATCTAAAGTCAATATACCATTATTCAGTATGGAATTGGTGACAAGGTTTTAATAAACACTAGTTTACCTTATCATACATTCCTACTTAAGTTAATTTGAAATACTCGATCCATTTATGCCGCTTAGTCACCCATTTAAGAAAACCATGAGTTAGGGTGCTTATCTTTACACATATACTTTGGGAAAGCAAAAGTGGAGTAGTGTACGAATCTGATACACAGTAGTATTGTTGTCCCAAACTTTCTCTCTAGATCGATATATAAAGTTGCAAAGTGAATGAATGAATAAGTAAAATTCGTCTATGTGATTAACCTTTAAATTCGATGTATGTTTACATATATATATGTTTCTGATCGGTGCAAGGAAACATTGCAACCCTTCGGTTTGATCATGCCCCAACCGAAATAACTAAGTTAGTTATTATCTTTGTTTCTAACATATTTGGTCCTTAGAGTTAATAATAATACATAAAAAGCAATGATAAAGATTATTCGGGTCACATTCTCCTCCTTAATCTTGATCGTTGCTTCTTGCTAAATTTTGAACTCCGAGCATTTGTCGCATTGTCGTGAACTTCAATCTTGGTAGAGCCTTTGTTAGTATATCTGCTCTTTGTAGTTCTCCGCTGACATGTTCCACATTGATGTGTCCATTCTCTACGCATTCTCGAATGAAATGATAGCGAATGTCGATGTGTTTACTTCTTCCATGAAAAACTGGGTTCTTGACTAGTGCTATTGCTGAAACGTTATCTACCTTCAACGTTATCTTCTTTTCTTCACTTCCGGTTAATTCACTAAGTAATCTTTTTAACCATAAGGCTTGACATGCTGCTGCAGTAGCCGCCATGAATTCTGATTCACATGATGATAGCGCCACTGTTAATGGGTGACTCTCCAAAATAAAATACTACGCCAGTAGTTCCTTTTCCTTGATCAGTGTTGATTCCATAACTGCTGTCGCTATAACCTGTAATCTTGGAGCCGCCTTCTTTCTTGTAAATTATGCCATGCTCCTTTGTTCCTTTAATATATCGGATTACTTGCTTTTTACTGCCTTCAGGTGATGTTCCTTCGGGTCTTGCATCCATCTACTGAGTAGTCCGACTGAATGAGTAGTCCGACTGAATAACTAAGATCTGGTCTTGTATGTAGTAAGTACCTGAGACTTCCAATTAAGCTTCTGTAGTAAGTTGCGTCAACTGAGTTACCATCTTCCGCCTTGACCAACTTAGTATCGGGATCCATTGGTATCTTCGCGATAGTATCATTACTATCCATCATACTTGTCTCCTTCAAGATCTTGTTAATATAACCTGTTTGCTTGATTGTAATCTCTCCTCGTGTCTGTGTAACTTCTATCCCAAGGTAATTAGCTAACAATCCTAAGTCGCTCATTTCAAACTTTTCTTCCATCTGGGATTTGAATAATTCTACTTCCTTCTTTGGAGTGCCCGTGATTATCAAATCATCTACATAAACTCCAACTATAATCATAGAATTCTTGGTTCTCTTCGTATAAACTGCTTGTTCGAGATTACATTTCTTAAAATCTAATGACTTTAATGTTTGATCAAGCTTCACATTCCAAGCTCTCGGTGCTTGTCTTAATCCATATAAAGCTTTAATAAGCTTGTATATTTTTCCTGAGTTTCCTGGCTGTACAAATCCTTCAGGTTGTGTAACATAGACTTCTTCCTTTAAATCTCCATGTAAAAATGCTGATTTTACATCCAAGTGATGAACTTGCCAACCATGATATGCTGCTAATGCTAAAATTAATCGTACTGTCTCTATCCTAGCAACTGGGGCAAATACTTCATCGAAGTCTATTCCTTGTTCTTGTACATATCCTTTTGCTACTAAACGTGCCTTATATCTTATGATCTTTCCTCGTGCATCTCGCTTGGTTTTGAAAACCCACTTGAGTCCAATTGCCTTTTGATTTTCTGGCAATGTAGTAAGAATCCATGTTTTATTCTTATTTATTGAATCCAATTCAATCTTCATGGCCTCAGTCCATTTCTTGTCTGCTGATGCTTCTTTATAATTACGAGGTTTGATGAGTGTGTAAATACTCATCATTTTTACCTAATCTGAACTGCCAAAACATCCAAAAACACCCAATAATGCATCAAAATAGTGAAAATATCCCAGGGTTGTGTTTTATATGTTTAGATGCAAAATGTTTGAAAACAAATGAAAAACGAACAAAGTTTGCACAATTGGCAGTTTCAGTCCCTCAACTTTTAAAACTTGTCAAATCTAGTCCCTAAGCATTTATTTTGAAAGAAAAGTCAACCAAAGTCCTTAGAAAATCACAAGTTGTCATAATTAGTCCTTTAATGAAAAGTTTCAAAAGTTTACAAGTTTAGTCCCTTAACTTTGCAAAAGTGTCAAAACTAGCCCCTGGGATTAAAATCTTTTGGAAAATAACAATTATGTTTCTTGAATTATGAAACTTTGGCAAAAATGATCCTTTGG
>LBNU01031206.1:42137-64120 GCA_014162995.1 Artemisia annua | reverse complement strand
AAAAGATGACATTTATAAAAGTGATCTTTAATAAAGGTTTTCATAAGATATTCTTCAAAAGTGGTCTTTATGAATTTATAAAATCCCATAGGTAAATGGTCTTAAATCATATTAAAAGTGCCGTTATAAATAATTTCTCCTTTAAATGTTTCCATGTCAAAATTAAGAAAAGAAATTTCACCTCCCGTTATATTATCCCAAAGAATATCCAAGGTCTCACAAAGGTTCAAAGGTTAAGGTCACAAAAGGTTAACAATCAAGTTGTGTCCATATCATACCATGAGGGTTCAAACAAATACCAATAGAATCCCAATACCCCGAAGTACATCAACCTCAGAGCCAAGGTGCAAAGGTTCACACGGATCAAAGGTTCAAATAACAATGGCAGATCAAATGTCAAAGGCTCACAATTTAAGGGAAGCATAGCAAGGTTCACAATTAAGTTAAGATGAGAGAGAGTTCATGAGGAACCTGTGAAAAGGTCAGAATATCTGTACCTTATTCAAAGCAAACAAAACAGGAAACAGAAAGGTCACATGAAGAATCACTCCCGCTTCACGGAACCTATACGAATTAAATACCAAGTATTACTTTAAGTCCAATGAATTAGGTTACTCATTTTAATATGTTTTCCATTTTTAGTAACTTTCTATTATAGCCAGATTTCCCGAATTAGTAAGTTTCCATATTAGTAAGTTTCCTGAAATAATAATTTAATCCTTTAAGGTTAAAATGAACCATTAAAATATTTGCAGTTAAAATGATCAAAATAATAGTTTAGGGTTGATTTATCACTTTAGTGAAGTCTAGGGTCGAAAATGTAAATTATCAAAGTTAAATATTAAAAGTCAAATAAAATTATTTTAAACTTTATTTCAATAAATTAATATTAAGATAATAATTTTGGACCCCGTCATTATAATTTTATGAAATTTATTAACGTACCCACGATCGTAACATTTATGCCGCGACGGCCCAAGATCTTTTTATAAAATCATGTAAGACTTGTTTATAACCCGACATCGGTTCACTCTATTCATATATACACGACACCTTTTAAATTTGAAAATAAAAAACAACTCCGTGACACCCTCTTTGTGATTTTTGGATTAGGCCGAGATAACACCCCTTTTTGTTATTAAAATTAGCCGAACAAAGACTCTCTTGTTGATTACAGAAAGTTGAATAAATTACATGTTCCCAACTTAAAACTTCATATCAGATATATTACCCTTATGCATGCACTCTTCTTTTGCTTGAATAGATTATGTTATCATATGTGGAAACATGCAACCTATATATATTGCATTATACTCATGCCTACCTAAATCAGATAAAATAAAGAACGAGTCCATGACTTTCTTCACAAAACAGATTACGCATGATCCTTTATTCCTTTATCTCGATTCAACCAAAAACCAAAACATGTATGCCTTCTTTTATTTGTTAGCTCGTTTCCGTTTAGATCCAAACAAGTTTTATGTCGTGTAATATTAGATCAAAAACCCACGTGCACGCACAACATCAATTCAAATGATAAACATATAAAGTTAACTTTCTGGTTTCCTTTGTTATCTCATATGACCATTTCCATGATTTCATGTAAGTTGTTTCTTATCATTTCATGTGATTCCATTTCATGCATGCATATAATATCCGATTCACTTTGTTTATTTCAAGTGACATGTTGTACGCATATATAGATTCAAAACGAAGAGAAAAATGAAATGAGAATGATATATGATATACCCTCGATGAATCGAATGGAAGAGGACGCAAGAAACCGAGACCAATCCCACAACCGAATACACAGCAACCCACCCTTGCCGAATCAACACAACCAAGCCCTTCCTCGAACCATATAACCCACGATGAACCACCCTCTCGAACTAGAAATACCACAGTCGATCGCCACCTTTCCACATCCTCCTTGTACTCGTTTCTCCAAGCTCGAATTAAACAGAAACTTGTAGCCGAAATGCATTTTGTTTTTGTTGTGTGTCCTTGTTTTCTATGGTCACGTATGGGAGAAAAAGGGTGAGGGTGTGGTACGTGTGAGACAAGGTAGAAGGTGATGTATGTTGGTTTGTTTTCAAGGTGTACGTATGAACAAATGAGAGAGGTGTTAAATGTTGTTTCATAATAGACGAGTAGAGGTTCCACAAATAAAGAAATGTCGAAATTGATGGGTTGATTGAGGGATGATTAGGGCCTAAAATTATGGTGATTGATCCGAAATTAAGGTGTGACTGGGAGGGGGAATATGCCGAATTTAAGGAGAGGATTAGGATGGATTATTAGTGATTGATTATCATATATATTGTTTCCAAAATTATAATGTGTTTCAAATTGGTTTAATTAGGGAGTTAATATTTGGTTATCATAGGATCAATATAATGGCCAAATGCTATGGGGACTAATTGAAGAATTCGGATTTTTAGAAGCCATCTAAAACGTGTGGTAGGTCTCCAAATTATGATAGTTTATCTTTTAGATGAAACAAATTGTATTTTAGATGTATCTTAGGTTAGTTTATTTTATTTACATTTAGTATAATATTTAATTTAAGGTTTAAATTAAATCATAAAAATCTTTAGGGTAAAAGTTCAAAATTATACGTAAATTAGGTATTCGAATTTTAGGGTTTTACAACTCTTCCATTCTAAAAAAAAATTTCGTCCGCGAAATTGAAATGCAACTAAACGGAGACGTATCAATTTATGCAATACATGAAAACTTGGTTTCTCATGACCCTATCAAGACAAGGTGGGTACAGATTCCTCAGAAGGAGTCAATTTGGTTTAATCTGGTCACAAAAGCCAATGCAACATAGAGCGGATGGTAGGTGAATATTCTCGAGATATCATATGTGATACGAACAAAATTTCAAATCGAATAACTATCTCAAACAGTAGAGAGTTATACCAGGAGCATAAGATTTTTAACAGAGGCCAACAGAATGCAATTCGAGAATCTAAACTTATCCAGATATCTAACGAACGAAACAGAGTAAACGTATAGGTAGAATGAACTGAAGGTCTCACTAATCGCGGATATTCGATAAAACGAAGGTGCACCAAACTACGAGCAGAAAAAGGAGTAGTTTAACTCGCACAAATTCAGACTTTAAGAATTTCAGCAACAGAATGACCTTGTTTCCCAAGACTTGATCTCAACAATTCTGAGGTGGTTTCGGTTTTCCTAGAGAAGGCACATCACATGGAATCCAAATCAAAAGAATCACATACCGAACGTAATAGATGAAAATCGTATTCTCTTAAAAGGTATTCAAAGGAAGATTTAGGATTGGGTGGATATTCCATTCGCGGACAAGGAAATGAACTGATCAGATGGGAATGTATCGAATGTTAGCATCATGAAGGTGACATATAGAGGTTTAACTCTTCAGATTTACAAACAGTTTCGTCATCAAAACAACCTTCCAAAGGTATTTTCATAAACCGACAGATCTTGATTCTCATAATCCAAAACTTCATATTTTAACACATAACAGGTCATCATGAAACGAATTCATTGAACGTGAGGAGCGTATACATAGCAAAGCATAGGTGTGGCTCGAATCAAATTCATATAGATAAAAGATAAGTTGATCGATAACATTAAATGGCCGGAAGCTCTACAACGAAACTTAGGATTTATCAAAACATAGAAGTTAAACAATCGCTGACGCGTATACAAATGTATCAAAACGTACGACGATAAGGTAGATCAAACGTACAGATCAAAAGAATCCTAAGGTCTCACTATTCGCAGATCGTCGCAAAAGAAAACAGGAATCTAAGTCTCCACTAAGGCACTTCTCAAGACATCCTATGAACATAACAAGTGCACGTTATATGATGTAAGTATTATCACGTTGGCCAGACGTCATAATACTAGCATCATATAAATATGCCCTCATGATGATCATACTCTATCTCAATCAGTGAAACAAATCTACTAGTCCACCTAACAGTCCATCTAACTCCTGGGTTAGACCTAATCAAAGATCATTAACGTAACGATGTCGAACAAAACAATTGAATCTTGGAAAGACGTAACAAAAATCAAGCAATCATCATCAGAAAGACACATGTCGCTAAGGCATCAATTCTTCCATCACAAGGTTCTTCTCAAGAATTCGTTTCTNGATCATACTCTATCTCAATCAGTGAAACAAATCTACTAGTCCACCTAACAGTCCATCTAACTCCTGGGTTAGACCTAATCAAAGATCATTAACGTAACGATGTCGAACAAAACAATTGAATCTTGGAAAGACGTAACAAAAATCAAGCAATCATCATCAGAAAGACACATGTCGCTAAGGCATCAATTCTTCCATCACAAGGTTCTTCTCAAGAATTCGTTTCTTCAGAATCTTCTTATGTCTGAGTAGTCAGTCTTCGTCCATCTTTTAATCTGAGAGTGAAACGAAATCACTAACTTGAGTTTTGGTTCCTCAAGCCTTCAGCAGTTTCTTCTTGGAATGTGACTGAGCAATGTAAACTTCTGGTACGGCCTTCAATCTCCGCATCATCCAGTCTGCTTCCACTCTTAATTCATCTTAGTACAACCAAGATGAATAGGGAAGTGAGACTGTATGTTCTTCATCAGCTCCAGGTTCACTGTCTTGACCAGGTTCCCGCGTTCTGCTCGTCCACTCTTCCGCCTTGCGAGGAAAGTCACCAACTCTTTAGGGTAGTTACCGTTGTCTGTCATCTTCAGGTTCTATATAGCTCCATCCTCCGGTGGGGAAAACTTGGTGGTTCAACAAGAATCATATCCGAAATTTCAGGGTGCCAAAACATAATTCACACGAAAATGTTCATCTCCTGGTGGACAAAATAGGTGCAAGAGAACTTCATAACCGCGAAAGTAACGTACGAGTCTCCAGAGCAATAATGATAGCAAAAGTTTAATGATCGGAAATCATGGTAGAGGATTTTCACAATAATTCAAAACGTCAAAGGTGAGACATAGCAGAACAGTCGTCAGTATCTCGAATGCTTAAGCAACCAATCTCATCTCAGAATCAAATCGAAGTTGGCTTTTCAAGGAAAGACAGATCAACCTAGCAAACCTTTATCGTTCAAATTGAAAGGAAATAATCTTATACTCATGGTTAGACACCACCCGACTTATCAGAGATGGAAAAGATGAGTAAAACAAAATCAAATAACGTTAGAAAGCTTACAGAGGATTACCAAAAGCAATATACGAACATAGAGTGCATCAAACACGTCATCGCCATGTAGATTCTCAGAATGCCCAAAAGAGATGTCAAAAGGGATCAACAAACAGATCAGAGATCAAAGCTAAAATCAAAATATCGGTATGCATTAACATGCAAGTCATAAATTCCTTCAAACTTACTAGTGGTAATCTTAGGTGGTGCAAAAACCTCTAACTCCAAAAAGGATGATTCCAAAAGGCATAACTAGACGTAAGGCACGAATTAGAGTAATGCGGAAGCAAAGATACATAAGAAATCTCTTAAAGTCTACCCATTCCTTACGGGTCAAAACTTAAGTTCATATAGGGGATTCCTAAAGCAAGTTCTCAAAGCAGTTTCTTATGTTCCTACAATGGAAGCCTAATGGTCCAAAACTCACAGGTCATAGCCTAAGCTCTACGGGTGTTGAATCCGCCGATCCAAACCTGGCTCTGATACCATAATTGTGACACCCCAACCCGAGAAGGGCTAAAGTGTAACATTATGGAGTCAAATCAGAACACAAGCGAAACGGAGATACATTTCCAATACAAAGTATACAAAGGTTACAAAGGAAAAAGAAGACTAAACAAAATACAAAAGGGCAACAACAAAACTAAGCCCAAAACAAGTCTACTTCTAGCGTCTCTAAGTCCAGCAAATGTCTAACGGGGTGAAGTCTTCTAAGCCCAAAAAGATAAAGCCTTCGTCTATAACCCAGCTTCCTACTAAACCTGCCGCATGAGAAAAGAAATGCGGCTGAGCTTAAAAAGCCCAGTGAACAGATATATATAAACGAAGCAAAAGATAAGGAACAAAGAATATCATAGGGTGCACTGGGGAAAACAAAAGATATAATAAGGATGATAATAATAAGTTAAAGGTTAGGTTATATCAGTATTCTACCACGAGCCAAAACAAAACAAAACAAAGTCTTCAGCATAGTAACCATGGAGTGATTAACTCCCAAAATGATGNTAAAACCTGCCACAGGAAAAGGAAATGCGGCTGAGCTACGAAAGCCCAGTGAACAGATATATATAAACGAAGCAAAAGATAAGGAACAAAGAATATCATAGGGTGCATTGGGGAAAACAAAAGGTATAATAAGGATGACAAGAATAAGACAAAAGTTAGGTTATATTAGCATTCTACCACGAGCCAAAACAAAACAAAACAAAGTCTTCAGCATAGTAACCATGGAGTGATCAACTCCCAAAATGATGTGAAAGGCGTGTTTTGCACACAACACCAGTCACCAAACCAGATGTAGTAGCAAATCATAGTAACCATGGAGTGATCAATTCCCAAATAATGTGAAAGGCGTGTATTGCACACAGCACCAGTCACCAAACCAAATGTAGTAGCAAATCAAATCAAAACAAATCAAATCTAGGATGCATCCATACGCCCCTACCCAAACCAAATGCAGATCAAACAAAGGGACGGTGTGGAACATCACTCGACCACACTAGAGTCATGACATTGGTGCATCAATGTCACGGTGCCATGTTACCTTCATGGCGAGGAAAATGCTCGGGTATAATACTAAAGGGTCAAAGGCAAATCAAATAGCAAAGTCTAAGTCAAATCAAAGTATCATAATCCAAGGTGCATAGCAAAGGTTCAGGTCAAAGGTTCAGAGTTCAAAATCAGAGTTCAAAATCAAAGGTTCAAAATCAAAGGTTCAAAAGCAGAGGTCAATACAAAGGACTAATCATCAAAGGGTCAAACATCAAAGGATCATTATCAAAGGGTCAAATATCAAAGGATCAAATATCAAAGGATCATCAAAGGTGTAATACCAACGGTCAAAATGGAGAGGTCAAAGCCAAGATTCCCAATCCATAAGGTTCACTATCCCAAGTTCCAAAGTCCCATAGTTCATAATCAAAGGGTCATAATGAGATTTTAAACCAAAAGTTCAAATTAGCAGATTCCCATAACTTGTTTAACAAAAGGCTTGTAGTACAATTCAATTTAAGAAGGTTTATAATAAAGGTTCATTTAGAACGATCTTCCAAAAGATGACATTTATAAAATAATCTTTAATAAAGATTTTCATGAACTGTTCTTCAAAAGTTGTCTTTATGAATTTATATAGTCCCATAGATAAGTGGTCTTAAATCATATTAAATGCCGTTATAAATAGTTTCTCCTTTAAATGTTCCCATATCATAATTAAGAAAAGAAAATTCCACCTTCCGTTATAGTATCCCAAAGGGTATCCAAAGTCTCACAAAGGTTCAAAGGTTAAGGTCACAAAAGGTTATCAAATGGGTCATAAGAGTTCAAACGAATAACAATAGGATCGCAAATACCGGTGAAGCACATCAATCATAGGGCCAAGTACGAAGGATCATAATCAAGATCAAACGGAATCATAGTACGATAACAAATCAAAGACAAAGTCAAGAGAGAGGAAATGTGCACTCTTACTGAAAGAGTACGGAATATCTGTACCTTAGACCGCAAGTGCAAACGTAACAGAAAACATAAAGTTCGGAAGCAAACTCCTTCTTCAGCGGATCTACATGAATTAATGATCGGCTTATTATTAATAACTCATTTTAAATCAGATTACTCGTTTTAGTCGGCTTTCCATTTTTAGAAACTTTTCATTTTAAGTAAGTTTCCCATTTTAGTAAGTTTTCTAAAATTGTAATTTAATACTTTAAGGTTATAACGGAGAATTAATAATATTTAAGGTTAAAATGACCAATATGATAGTTTAAGGTTAATTTGTCAATTTAGTAAGGTTTAGGGTCATAAATGTAAATTATCAAAATTAAATATTAAAAATATCAAATAAATCATTCCAAAGGTTTATACTATAATTTAATATTAAAAGGATGATTTTAAACCCTGTAGTTCATAATTTATTTATATGTATACACGACATCAATTTATACCGCGACGACCCCAAAATACGTTTCAAACACTCACGAGCATACCGACGCGACACAAAACTACAATATTCAAGTTCGACACCCACATATATCCGCATGAATTAATAACTGAAACACATCCCTTTATATATACGAATTTAGCATTTCATATATATACATATGTAACATGCATTCACTTTGTCTATTACACATTAAACCTGCATGTATACCAGCCCTTCGTATTTCATGAAATCCCATTCTTTAAGTTTAATATTCAGATATTTAGTCTTTTCTTTGTCACTGCTTATACAAATTCTACACTCACGCACACAATTAGAATACAAAAATAGTCCCATGTTTCGACACCCTCTGCATCACACACCTTTATTATTTATATTAGCAGATCGAAAACAAGACCGAAAGCATATATTCATGGTTCTCTTTTTAGCTCTCAAATATTTGTCTTAAACATGTTTAAAACTGATTCGGACAACAACGACTAGATCGATTAGTTTAGCTTACAATTCGTCATTTCATGTTAAGTTTTAAAACAGTTTTGCCGAGCCAAGATATCTCGCAAGTCAAAACCCACACACATGTTTTATAGTCGCATGAATATGGTCGTGTTCTCATTATTTTATGTGACGATATCAAGATTTCATGCCCTTATTTTCGGATTAAAACTTTCAACAAAACTGATCAAGGAGGTATGATTCACGACTGAAAAAAAAAGAAAACATCAAACGGAAATTGAACAAGGTCGAAGAGGGTTACCCTTGTAGCGTGACACACGAAAGAAACAAGGAACCGAGTACCACGAATCACCCCCTCTCCGAGACAGCAACACGCTCGACAAAATATATAAACCCACGTTCATGTACCTTTGAACCAGCAACTCAATCAAGATCGTATACCCACCAGAATCAGCCACCAACGAGCCTTCTTGCACCCTCTTTGATCGGACAGAAATATGGAACAAGAAGGAGGAGTTGCCGCCTTTTGTCTTTGGTGTTTTAGGTTTTTAGGGTTTCATGTTATTTTATTTTTCTCTGTGTTTTGTTAAATTTGTGAAAACATTTGGTTGACTAAAGGGAATAGAATAATGTCGAGAATCAGTAGGATGGGATTGGCCAAAATTTAAGGTAGTGGTTTGTGATTGTTTGGTGATCATGCCGAAATCAAAGGGGTAATTGACTGAGTAATAATTATCATATAATAGTTTCCATAAATCTAATGAGGTGTATGACACAAATTATAAAATATTTTGGTCCTACAAATCTTTTAAACGTGTGATATATATACTTCATATATTAAGTCGTGTACATTTTATTTTATCATAAGTTTTTAATTATTCGAAATGTATATCGTTCTCGTATTAACGTCTTCATAAACTTAGGTTATAAATAATTCGTATCTCCAAAAGTGTGAAATTGAAGGGTATTTTGGGTATTTTAGACGTTTAAATTTTCCGGGTTTTACAATTATTCCCCTCTCAAAAAGAATTTTCGTCCGCGAAAATGCAACAGGTAAGGTGGCGAAACATAACGAAGGTGCACCAAACTACGAAGAAAAAAAAAGAGTAGTTTAACTCGCACAAATTCAGACTTAAAGAATTTCAACGAACAGAATGATCTTGTTTCCCTAAGGCTAACGATTCAAAGATGGTTTCGGTTTCCCCAGAGAAAGCACATCACACAAAATTTACATCAAAAGAGTCACATACCGAACGTAACAGATGACAATCGTATTCCCTCAAAAGATATTCACAGGAAGACGTAGGATTAGGTGGATATTTCATCCGCGGACAAGGAATTGAACTGATCAGATGAGAATGTATCGAACGATAGCTTCATAAAGGTGACATATAAAAGTTTAACTCTTCAAATTTACAAACAGTTTCGTCATCGAAACAACCTTCCAAGGTATTTTCGTAAACAGACAGATCTTGATTCACAGAATCCAAAACTTCATATTTTAACACACAACAGGTCATCATGAAATGAATTCATCGAACGTGAGGAGCGTTTACATAGCAAAGCATAGGTGTGGCTCGAATCAAATTCATATAGATAGAAGATAAGTTGAACGATAACATTAAATAGCAGAAAGCTCTACAACGGAACTTAGGATTTATCAAAACATAGAAGTCAAATAATCGCGTGACGAGTATCCAAACGTATCAAAACGTATGACGTTAAGGTAGATCAAACGTACAGATCGAAAGAATCCTAAAGTCTCACTATTCACAGATCGTCGCAAACGAAAACAGAAATCTAAGTCCCCACTAAGGCACTTCTCAAGACATCCTATGAACACAACAAGTGCACGTTATATGATGTAAGTATTATCACGTTGGCCAGACGTCATAATACTAGCATCATATAAATATGCCCTCATGATGATCATACTTTATCTCAATCAGTGAAACAAATCTACAATCCCACCTAATAGTCCAACTAACTCCTAGGTTAGCTCTATTCAAAGATCAATGACAAACGATGTCGGCAAAACAGATGAACCTCGAAACACCATCATCAGAAAGAAACATGTCGTCAAGGCATCAATTCTTCCATCATAAGGTTTGCTTCGAAAATCCGTCCTTTTAAAATCTCCTTTTGAGTAATCAGTCTTCGTCCATCTTCCAATCTGAGAGTGAAACGAAATCATTAACTTGAGTTTGGTTCCTCGAGCCTTCTGTAGTTTCTTCTTGGAATGTGACTGAGTAATTTGAATCTCTGGTACGATCTGCAATCTCCTCACCATCCAGTCTGCTTCCACTCTCAATTCATCTTAGCACAACCAAGATGAATAGGAAAGTAAGACTGTATGTTCTTCATCAGCTCCAGGTTCGCCATCTTGACCAGGTTCCTGCGTTCTGCTCATCCACTCTTCCATCTTGCGAGGAATGTCATCAACTCTCCAGGGTAGTCACTGCTGTCTGTCATCTTCAGGTTCTATCGAACTCAATCCTCCGGTGGAAAACTTGGTAGTTCAACAAGAATCATTTCTAAAATTTCAGGGTGCCAAAACATAACTCACACGAAATGTTCATCTCTTGGCGGACAAAATAGGTGTAAGAGAACTTCATAACCGCGAAAGTAATGTACAAGTCTCCAGAGCAAAGATGATAACAAAAGTTTAATGATCGGGAATCATGGTAAAGGATTTTCAAAATAATTCAAAACACCAAAGGTGAGATATAGCAGAACAATCGTCAGCATCTCGAGTGCTTAAGCAATCAAGCTCATATCAGGATCAAATCAGAGTTGACTCTTCAAGGAAAGACAGGTCAACTTAGAAGACCTTTATCGATCAAAGTGAAAGGAAATACTCTTATACTCGTGGTTAAACACCACCCGACTTCTTAAGGATGGAAGAGATGAGTAAAACAAAATCAAATAACGTCAAAAAGCTTATAGAGGATTCACCAAAAGCAATAGATGAACATAGAGTGCATCAAACACGTCATCGCCATGTAGATTCTTAGAATGCCCAAAAGAGATGTCAAAAGGGATCAACAAACAGATCAGAGATCAAAGATGAAATCAAAATAGCATTATGCATTAAAATGCAATCTTAAATGTCTTCGAACTTACTAGTGGTAAACTTAGGTGGTGCAAAGATTTCTAACGCCAAAAGGGGTGATTCCAAAAGGCATAGCTAAACTTAAGGCACGAATCAGAGTAATGCGGAAGCAAAGATAGAAAAACAAAATCTTAAAGTCTACCCATTCCTTACGGTTCAAAACTTAAGTTCATACAGGGAATTCCTAAAGCAAGCTTTCAAAGCGGTTTCCTATGTTCCTACAGTGGAAGCCTAATGGTCCAAAACTCACAGGTCATAGCCTAAGCTCTACGGATGTTGCATTCGCCGATCCAAACCTGGCTCTGATACCATAATTGTAACACCCCAACCCGAGAAGGGCTAAAGTGTAAAATTATGGAGTCAAATCAGAACACAAGCGAAACGGGGATACATTTCCAATACAAAGCATACAAAGGTTACAAGGGAAAGGAAAACTAAACAAAATACAAAAGGGCAACAACAAAACTAAGCCCAAAACAAGTCTACTTCTAAGCGTCTCTAAGTCCAGCAAATGTCTAATAGGGTGAACTCTTCTAAGCCCAAAAACAAAGCCTTCGTCCATAACCTAGCTTCCTACTAAACCTTGCCTCTTGTATTCCTCACCCCTTGGCATTATTCTTTCTCTCTACATTCTTTCTCACTAATCTCTCTATTCTATCTTGTGTTCTTAGTTAAACACACTAACATCTTTGAAAGAACACATCTCCTTGCAAGGGAAGAATCACAAGAACTTAATCCACTTTTGTGATTGTATCGAGGGTCTTCTTATCTTTACCCTTTCTACTACAATCGAGTCTCTAGGTTAGGTTAGAACTTGGTTGAACAAACATTCATTCATTCATTCAATTGTTTGTAAGGGAAGTCTTGTGTCTTGGTGACCAAGCCTAGATCATTGGGGATCTAGTTGAGGTTTGATACTTCCGGTGGGAAGTTTTGGTAGTGGTCATGGTGACCCTTAGGTGAAGTCGAATCGTGAGATTCTTTTGGGTGGTTTCCGAGGGCGGAATACCATGGGAGTAACTCCTTCTTTGTGAGCATCGATATTGGTGAATATCGGTGGAGTGCATTGTAACGGTTTGTAGTCCACCGAAAGGATTATACTAGAGTGAATAGTATCGTGTCGTGGATTCGCAACTGGACGTACGAATGGTATAAACCCCCATCCCGAACCAGTATATATCGTTGTGTTCTTTACTAGCTTTATATACTTTGGTTGTGTTAAGTGGTTGTTGNCCCCCCCCCACCGTTCTGATGAGACGAAAAGTGTACCCGTTTTAAGGGGTCATTTAAGCCCTAATTCGAGTAAATGTGATCAAATATTGCCCTAAATCGTTCCTTTTGTCATTTTAGGTACTTTTGAGAAGAATTCTGGAAAACATGCTAGTTTGGACGTTTTTGGAGCATAAAAGTAAAGAAAACGACAAAGTCTCAAAAGGAGCTGGAAAAATTTCCTGACGGCGTCAGAGTCATAAGGTGACGCCGTCAGCCAACATTAACAAAGGAGTAAAATCAGATTACACTAGACGCCCTATGAAGAAAACAAGATGTTTACACCTGACGGTGTCAGGTGTTAGAAGAAGTAGGCCGTCAGGTGTAATGCTAAAGAGTGACGGCCCAGAGTACATTTACAAGTGACGGCGTCAGAAGTAGATCTAGGCCATCCGAGAACCCTAATGACGGCGAGCTGACGGCGTGACGCCGTCAGAGTGTAAAATCTATATATACTTTTCTATTTTTCATTCATTAGTGTGGAACTTTTGGTACAAGTTTGGGAAAAACCCTAAAGACGAATTTGGCTGTATTTTCAAGGGTTTCTCACCCTTGAATCCTTCATGTTCAATTAAAGATAAGTCCTCACTTAAATTAATCAATATGTCTATGTGTTGGTTAATTATATCTTATGCTTGTCTTTCAATTAACATGCTAGGCTAGATTTTTCTTGTGTTTGCTTAGATCTAATGAAACCTAACTATTAATTATTGGTTGGTTGGTATGTTATTACTTTTCTTGGACGAATGTTTCATCAATGTTAAGCTTAAGAAAACTGGCAATACTCCTTTATGGTAACATGCTTGAACGTCTTAAGAAACATGTAACTAATGCGTACTAGGTTATTAAGGTAGTATTTAACGCATGAGCCACTGTTTATAATCCCTATGATTATGTATACACATAGTTGTAGGAGGAGATAAGAGCTCATAGAATTGGGGAGATATGTACGCCACCCCATGAATTGTTAAGGAATACACCCGTCATCCACGCAAGTAATACATACACCAATTAACCGGTAAAAGATAGTTAGGGAGTAAGGAAATCTAAGTAAACACATTTGTCTCCATATAAGTTTTCACAACCACAATAGTTTAGTTATTTTATTTTTCTTGCAATTGTAGTTTTAGGTTAGTTGACTAGCAACTAATTCCGCCCACTCCTCCAATACCTTAGATTTTACTTGCTTTTCGAAAAATATAAAAATACAAAAAATAATCTTCCTTCACCCTTAGACCTTTTAGAGTAGTTTTTCTAACCTAACGAACACTATTCCCTGTGAGAGAACGATCAATCCGCCGTATTTAACACTACACTATACTACACCGACCAGGTACACTGCCTGGTGGGATTGCAAGCTTCTCAAGATCCCTTGAGAGGTAAAACCTGTTGCGTGGTCGCAATCCCACGTCACCAGGTTCTACAATTTGTTTGATATTTTGAACATGAAAACAATCCAACAAGGCTTCTGAAATTCTATAGATGTCTTAATAGTGCTCTGCTATTGTATCTAATAATAACATGAGAGTACAAATTTTTGTGAACTACCGGATTTGACACCATCGCAAATTTATAATTAAGAAGTCACTCTTATTTTTTTGGCTTCTCTCTCTCCATGGCAGATAGAGAGGCATTTGATGACAAGGGAAATTTGACGTTTGATGCTATTGTGAAGCCGAATGAGAATTCTAGAAAGATTTTTTATTCAGAGCACCGAGATATCATTCCAAAGGTTTTGAAAGATGATGAAAAAGAACATGAGGAGGATGCAGGTTAGCAGAAAGAGATTGTAGCGACGACGGAGCAAACAAAAGCAGCCTTTGAGAAGATCGTGAACGTGAGGTTAAGTGCAGCGCAACCCAAAAATGTTCAGACTCAGTCTCAAGAGTCGCAGTTTATTAAGTACAAGCCTTCACAACAGTCGGCTGCATTTAACTGGGGCGCAAAGGAGAGAATCATAAGGATGATGGAGATGCCCGTGGACCCATTGGACCAGTTAAGTTTGAGAAAGAAGTTGCTGAAGAAGCTGATCCATTTGGTCTTGACCAGTTTTTGACAGAGGTCAAAGGAGGAAGGAAACCATTGTATAACATTGGAAGTGGTGGGAACATGAGAGCAGGTGGTGGGTCATCTACGCGAGAAGGGTTTGAAGGGTCTGGTATGAGTCATATTGGGTTCAAAAGGGGCCGGTAATCTGAACGGAAGTGTCATCTGCATACATTATTTACTTTTAAATTTGAGTTATTTGGATGATGTTTCACTCAAAGTATGGATACTTTGTTTTATTTGTATTATGCCGAAATTTGGTTTAAAGTATTATTTCTGTTACTCTGCTATTTCAAAACGTTCCTATAAACTTCGTATACTTGCAAGCTCCGATGTGTATTTAGAATCAATTAGTCTGGTGGATTACAATGCTGTGGATAAATAGATATAGTCTTCTACAAAGGTCCTGATCTAAAACAGAACCAGTACATTACATCATCCTCAAAAATTACAATGCACATATCCTTAAAGCGAAAATTTATTTTTGTCAGATGGTAAAGATATGCGGTTTTAAACCCATGGCCTCCAAAACTTTACCACCAAGCTAACTGATTCAGATAAAGCTTCGGATATCCAAGGACTTCACATCCACCATCTCCTCATCCTTGAACTCTTGCCTGCAATTATTGCACATAATGAGAGAACATTAAATCAACTATATTTTTGTAATCGAACTCATGTAAATTTCAATATTCTGTTCTTGGTGTGTTTTAAGCCTGATTTGGGTTAACAAGATCCCCTATTTCATTTTTTATAGTGTTTTTTATCCAACATTCTGGTTACATGTTGCAAATTTGACCACACAGAGGGAGTAAAATATTGTATGGGTCAAAGGGAGTACAAGATATACCTTTTCTTGTGTGTATCCATTGCTTCATGAGCATCTTTCTTCAGCTCTTCAAGTTGTGCTTTTACAATTTTTAGCTCTAGTTGTTCTTCATACTTTGGCAATTCTTGTGTTAGGAATACGTTTTTCATATTGAAGATTCGGTCACCCCGAGTATTGTTTAGCATTATGTAGCTTGTAGTTTTTATCTTATTAATTAGTTTGTAATTTAGTTTAAGTAACACCGTGGAGGACTGACGGGTCTTTACCCAATGTATACCCTATCCACAGCCCGAGAGATGGGCGTTCTTGTAATATGTATAAATACCCCTCTCCACATGTGGAGAGGGTTGGACCTTCATTTGCAAATCTAATATTCACTAAGTTTCTCTCAAAGGCTCCCAACTCTCTACTCTTTCTCTCTCTAACTTCTCTCTAGTTTTCTTTCACTATTTGATTCACAACACTCAAACCAAACGTGTTTAAGATGGGTTAGTATCCTACAATTGGTATCAAGAGCCAAGGTTTCACCCTAGGACCGTGTATACTCAGATTTGTCACTTGGTTTTGGTGATTGTTTGTGGTTCGAATAGTTTTTGTAGTTTTCTTCTTTGTTTGATCTTGTTAGTAGGTTTTTGTGGCATTTCTTTTGTAATTTCTTGACTATAAGTGTGGTTGGCATCTTGGTTAGCTTTTGTTTAAGTTACTTCATCATCTTCGTAGTCATTGGAAGCATTTTAGGTCGTTTTTCTTAATAGCGAGTTGACCCTCTTAGCTTGTTTCATCGTAGCGAGTTGACAGTGTTTTTAAGCGAGTTGGGGCTAGCTGGTTGACAGGTTTCTATTTTGGGATAAAAAGACAAACAGCTAGATAGCGACTTTTTGTCTTACTGTTCCAGCGAGTTGTCAGGAGTGTACTATATGTAAGTTAGCGAGTTGACAGTAGCGAGTTGCTCTAAACAAATCCAGCGAGTTGCGCTTTTCAAATCCAGCGAGTTGCACTTTTTCAAATTCAGCGAGTTGCACTATTTCAAATCCAGCGAGTTGCCCTAATTTAATATCAGCGAGTTGAATTCTTGTAATTCCAGCGAGTTGATCCATCATAACTGTTGGCGAGTTGGTAATTTTAGAGAGTTGCAAATTTCTAGCTGGTTGATAATTGGCGAGTTGGCTATCTGTCTTTTAGCGAGTTGGATATTTGGATAGTGTGATTGTATTGTTCTAAGATCTCCTTATTATTTCTTGATTAACGTAATCTTTCAGTTTCTCTAGTTGACTTTAGTAAAATCCCGAGAAAGAACAGATTTCTCGGTTTAAGTCACGAGAGTTGTAAAATCCCGTCCAAAGATTACATTATGACTACTATAGCTTCAACCGATGATATTCAGGCTGATGGGTCCGATACCCGACCTCCTATGCTTGACAGAACTGACTATGAGTCATGGTCTCAACGTATTCGACTTTATTGCCAAGGCAAAGAGAATGGTGAAAACATTCTAAGATCAATTGATGAAGGACCATTTCAAATGGGTACCACACGAGATGTTCTTTCCACGAGTGAAGACGGAACTATTACCTATGGAATTGACAGACCTCGTACCTACAATGATCTTAACGAAGCTGAAAAGAAACGTTATGATGCAGACGTTCGAGCTTCCAACATTGTGATACAAGGGTTACCCAAGGATGTCTACAAGCTCATTAACTTCAACACAGAAGCCAAAGCTGTTTGGGATAATGTCAAAATGTTGCTTGCTAGTTCAGAACTCACAAAAGAAGATCGTGGATCTCAGCTATATGATGAGTTTGAGCATTTCAAGATGAACCCTGGTGAAAACATCACTGATTACTATGTCAGGTTCCATAAGCTTGTGAATGACATGAAAATGATCCGAATGACAATGCCTAACATCCAACTTAACTCAAAGTTTGTTAACAACATGTCACCTGAATGGGATCGATTTGTCATAGCAGTTAAGCTCAACAAGGGACTCAGAAACACCAACTATGAACAGCTTTATGCTTACTTGCAACAACATGAAAAGCATGCTGTGTATGAGCGCCAGTTAAGAGAAAAGTTCACTCAAACAACCACGAATGATCCACTTGCATTCATCTCAAGTGTTCATGCACTTAACCAACCTCCACTTGATCAAATCAGTCACCCATCTACGCAAGCAGCTCAGAATCATTCAACCCTTGGTCAGTCATCTGTTCAATCAGCAACGAGCATCCAATCAACGCAACATGATTCAGGGTATTCTCACACTGATGTGAAGCTTGACAATCTCACCAATCAAGTGTCATTGCTAGTTCAACAATTCAGAGCAACACTACCTCAAACCAACAACCAACTAAAGACATCATCCAATCCTCGCAATATGGCTATAGTAGAAGATGGACGTGTTGTTGTTCAAGGAAGAAAAAACGTCAACCAAAGGAATGGAGTCCGGGGTTATGCTCAGAATAGAATGGGGAATGCTAATCAGGGTCAGGGAAGACAACCCTAATGTTATAACTTTGGTGGGTTAGGTCATATTGCAAGGAACTGCACTTAACCGAAACATCCTCAGAATTCAGATTACTTCAAGGATAAGATGCTACTGATGCAAGCTCAAGAGAATGGAGTGCCATTGGATGAGGAGCAGTTTTTGTTTCTTGCTGGAGATGAAGGGAACACGTTTGATGCCGATGTGGATGATCAACCAGTTCAGGATTTAGCTCTCAACGATCCCAACATCTTCCAAGCTGAAGATTGTGATGCTTTTGATTTCGACGTTGATGATGAACCCACAGCACAAACCATCTTCATGGCCAATCTGTCATCTGCAGTCACATCACCACAACAATCTGGTTCATCCAACTCATCCATCATTTTTGAGGTACTAAAATTGTATGATACATACGATAAGTGTGATGAACCGAAGATTCTCAACGAAATACATCAAACTAATGTTGCCTTACCAAATGAGGCTGAATTGGAAAGCAGTAATGTTAATCTAATTGAGCAACATGCGGATCACAACAAAGAATCTGGTGTATCTTGCAGAGCATCTTCTGGTGTATCTGATGGTTGTGTAATGCATGAACAAATGATTCATGACAAAGTACAACAGACAAACGCTGTGGAATTAAATGCTGATGATATGGGAAATAGCAATGTTATCCCATATGAACAACATATAAAACACAACGTCGAATCTGGTGTAACTAGTAATGAATCCTCTGTTGTACTTGATGTATGTGAATTAAATGATTACACCGCTGTTGCCTGTGATGATACCTTGACCACTAGGATTAATATTCTTAAAGATCAGGTGAATTTCTATCAGCAACGTGTGAAATTTGAGTTAACTGAACGTGAACAAAAAATGGATTGGCAAATGTGTACATACATAACTGAAAGGAACATAAAGGAAGAAGCATTGAGAATGGAAATAAAATCTTTACAAAATCAAATAGATCAAACTGTTAAACAAAAACAGGAGATTCAAAATAGTGTAACTGCACTAAAACTTGATTTTTAGAATAAAGAAGCTAAACTCTTAAGCGATTTTTCCAACCTTAAGGCGTTAAAGAACAAGCTTGAAAATAAATTGTACACACAAGGCCAAACCATTCAAACTGTTCAAATGATACAAAAGCACATTAAGCTGAAAGATGACCATAGTAATAAAGATTTGGGAGTGCCTAAAACTAATTTCCTTAGGAGCGTTAGTGCAACCCAACCTGCCTTATACGATGCGAATGTCATGCTAAAACCTAATCATGCCCCACCTGATGTATCATCTAATGAGGAGATTGATGAGATTAAAACTGTTAATAGAGAAAGATTAGAAAATAAACTGAAGGATCCAAAGTGCATTAAAAACGGGTCAATATCAAGCCCTATAATTACTATGAACAGAATTGATTGACTGTTTTTGCACCACAGACTAAGTTGACACCAGAACAGATTTTTTGGCCCTTAAACGTTGAGAAAAGAAAAGCTGAAGAACTGATGCGTGGGATTGCGACCACGCAACAGGTTTTACCTCTCAAGAGATCTTGAGAAGCTTGCAATCCCACCAGGCAGTGTACCTGGTCGGTGTAGTATAGTGTAGTGGTAAGTACGGGGGATTGATCGTTCTCTCACAGGGAATAGCGTTCGTTAGGTTAGAAAAACTACTCTAAAATGTCTAAGGGTGAAGGAAGATTATTTTTTTATCTTTAGATTTTTTTGGAAAGCAAGTAAAATCTCGGGTATTGGAGGAGTGGGCGGAATTAGTTGCTAGTCAACTAACCCAAAACTACAATTGCAAGAAAAATAAAATAACTAAACTATTGTGGTTGTGAAAACTTATATGGAGACAAATGTGTTTACTTAGATTTCCTTACTCCCTAACTATCTTTTACCGGTTAATTGGTGTATATATTACTTGCGTGGATGACGGGTGTATTCCTTAACAATTCATGGGGTGGCGTACATATCTCCCCAATTCTATGAGCTCTTATCTCCTCCTACAACTATGCGTACACATAATCATAGGGATTGTAAACAGTGGCTCATGCGTTAAATACTACCTTAATAACCTAGTATGCCTTAGTTACATGTTTCTTAAGACGTTCAAGCATGTTACCATATAGGAGTATTGCCAGTTTTCTTA
Source organism: Artemisia annua (assembly GCA_014162995.1). Classification (NCBI taxonomy): domain Eukaryota; kingdom Viridiplantae; phylum Streptophyta; class Magnoliopsida; order Asterales; family Asteraceae; genus Artemisia; species Artemisia annua. Next base: position 43,646 of record LBNU01031206.1, on the reverse strand, counting down.
AGCCTAACATTGATGAAACATTCATCCCAACAAAGTAATAACACACCAATCAACCAATAATTAATAGTTAGGTTTCATTAGATCTAAGCAAACACAAGAAAAATCTAGCCTAGCATGTTAATTGAAAGACAAGCATAAGATATAATTAACCAACACATAGACATATTGATTAATTTAAGTGAGGACTTATCTTTAATTGAACATGAAGGATTCAAGGGTGAGAAACCCTTGAAAATACAGCCAAATTCGTCTTTAGTGTTTTTCCCAAACTTGTACCAAAAGTTCCACACTAATGAATGAAAAATAGAAAAGTATATATAGATTTTACACTCTAACGGCGTCAGGTTATAGGTTCTGATGCCGTCAGCTCACCGTCATTAGGGTTCTCGGATGGCCTAGATCTACTTCTGAAGCCGTCACTTGTAAATGTGCTCTGGGCCGTCACTCTTTAGCATTACACCTGACGGCCTACTTCTTCTAACACCTGACGCCGTCAGGTGTAAACATCTTGTTTTCTTCATAGGGCGTCTAGTGTAATCTGATTTTACTCCTTTGTCAATGTTGGCTGACGGCGTCACCTTATGACTCTGACGCCGTCAGGAAGGTTTTCCAGCTTCTTTTGAGACTTTGTCGTTTTCTTCACTTTTATGCTCCAAAAACGTCCAAATTAGCATGTTTTCCAGAATTCTTCTCTAAAGTACCTAAAATGACAAAAGGAACGATTTAGGGCAATATTTGATCACATTTACTCGAATTAAGGCTTAAATGACCCCTTAAAACGGGTACACTTTTCGTCTCATCAAATACCCTTACACTTGGGATTTGCTTGTCCTCAAGAAAATAAGCTTTATTCCAATCAAAATATGAGTTAGGGGTCATTTAACACAAATATAAAAGTAATTACAACAAATAGTCATTCGACCCTAATCATAATAAGCACGGAAATCATACACTAGCACCTCACAAATAGTGTTTGGATACTCTCATCTCTCAAGTGTCATAGAATTACATCTCATAAATGAAAACGGAAAATATCTCTCACTACATGTCATAGCAAATAGATTACCATAGGCTTGGGAGAGGATCAATTACTGCTCCACTAGGCGTAAGCACCTAAGATAAACTATCAAATAGGGCTTTCCAAAGGGTTGTAACGTAAGGTGTAGGGATATGATAAACACGGTTTGGTTGGAATAAAAGGTATTTTAATGGTGGCGAGTTAATTATCATGATCAAATACATGCACTATACAATGTTGCTAAGCTAAGACTCGACTTGATCTTAAGCTAAAAATAAAATAACAAAAACATAAACAAACATAAAACAAACGGGATGGTAGTCCGTATGTTTTTCTACTTTTCTTTTTCTATTTTTTTTGTATTTTTCTTGATTTTTCGAACTTTTTTTTTTTTTTTTTTTTTTTTTTTTTTTTTTTTTTTTGCATACATTCTTGCCCTACCATCCAAAATAATACATCATAGGGGCCTCGGTTCTCCCCTTACACTTGAA
>LBNU01031206.1:23490-41979 GCA_014162995.1 Artemisia annua | reverse complement strand
TTACGTGACTTCATCGTTGAAAGTTATGTCTTCCTCATTGATCATTTCGTTACCACTCTCTTGATAATGTTTAACTCATTGTATATTCACAGTGAATTCCCTACCCTCGTCATCGACCAACACAACGGCTACGGTTTTAGAGGAGCTCCTCACAGAAAAAGGTCCATACCATCTAGATTTAAGTTTTCCAGGAAATAGCCTTAAGCGAGAATTATATAGTAAGACTTTGTCTCCTTCTGAAAATTCCTTGGGTTTCTTAATCCGTTGGTCATACCATCTTTTAGCCCTTTCTTTGTATGTAATGGAAGACTCATACGCCTCTAATCTCAATTCATCGAGTTCTTGTAGTTGTAGGAATCTATTTGTCCCTGCAACCGTATAATCCATATTGCAAGCCTTAAGTGCCCAATATGCCTTGTGTTCCGGTTCTACTGGAAGGTGACATGCCTTGCCATATACCATACGGAACGGGGTTGTCCCGATTGGTGTCTTATAGGCAGTTCGGAATGCCCACAAAGCTTCATCGAGCTTAAAAGACCAATCCTTTCTATTTTGGTTGACCGTTTTCTCTAATATCCATTTTATAGCTCTATTAGTATTTTTGACTTGACCGTTGGTTTGAGGATGATAAGCGGTGGAGAATCGGTGAGAGACTCCATATCTTTTCATGACCTTTTCTATTTGCGAGTTACAAAAATGGGTTCCTCTGTCACTAATAAGAGCCTTCGGAATTCCGAACCTAGTGAACAATTTTTTTAAGAAATGAATAACTACCCTAGCATCGCTAGTCTTAAGGGCTTGCGCTTCCACCCATTTTGAAACATAATCAATGGCCACTAAGATATATTCATTCCCTCCTGAAGATGGAAAGGCTCCCATGAAATCGATACCCCAAACGTCGAAAACCTCGCACACTTGTATATAATTCTGAGGGGCCTCGTCTCTCCTAGAAATGTTCCTAGCTCTCTGACATGCGTCACACGCTTCTATCATAACCCTCACATCACGAAATACTGTAGGCCAATAGAATCCCGCGTCGACGACCTTTCGCGCAGTAGTGCTTATTCCATGATGTCCTCTAGACGGACCTGCATGACATTCTTTCATTATTTTGATAGCCTCATTCTCAGAAACACAGCGCCTGATTACTTGATCTGGGCATCTTCGGAATAAGAAGAGTTCGTCCCAAAAGTAGTACTTTAATTGATTCAAGAACCTCTTCTTTTCATGCTTGCCCATATGTTCAGGGATAACTCTGCTTGCCAGGTAGTTAGCATAATCCGCATACCATGGTTCAGAATCGTTTACCAACATGAGCTGCTTTTCAGGAAATGTTTCCCAAATCTCGTTTTTGTCGGCCTCAGCAAGACTGGGGTTTTCGAGTCGAGAAAGATGATCGGCCGCAAGATTTTCTGCTCCTTTCTTATCACGAATCTCCACATCGAACTCTTGCAACAGTAAGATCCAGCGAATTAGTCGTGGTTTAGCATCCTGTTTGGTGAAAACGTATCGAAGAGCTGAATGATCCGTAAAGACAACTGTTTTAGAGAGAACAAGATATTTGCGAAACTTATCAAAAGCGAACAACACGGCCAATAGTTCCTTCTCAGTGGTGGTGTAGTTTTCTTGAGCGGGATTCATAGTCTTACTAGCATAATATATTGGCTGGAAGTGCTTGTTAAGCCTTTGACCTAGCACTGCTCCAACAGCATAATCGCTAGCATCGCACATGATTTCGAAGGGCAGCTTCCAATCAGGGGTAACCATAATTAGAGCTTGCGTAAGATCCTGTTTTAATCGATCGAACGCGTCCTTGCACTCTTGAGAGAAGTCGAATGGGGCATCCTTCACAAGCAACTGAGTCATTGGTCTAGCTATCTTTGAGAAATCTTTGATGAATCTCCTATAGAAGCCCACATGACCTAAGAAGCTACGGATTGCCTTTACGGTGGTTGGATAGGGAAGTTTGGATATAGCTTCGATTTTTGCCCGGTCTACCTCAATTCCATTTCCTGAAATTTTGTGCCCTAGCACGATCCCTTCTTTTACCATAAAATGGCATTTCTCCCAGTTTAGTACCAAGTTAGTCTCTTCACAACGTTTGAGCATCTTCTCAAGGTTAGCCAGACAGCGATCAAAAGAGTCCCCAAAGACTGAGAAATCATCCATGAAGACCTCCATGCTATCTTCCATTAATTCATGAAAGATTGCTGTCATGCAGCGCTGGAAAGTGGCGGGGGCGTTACACAGTCCAAAGGGCATTCGCTTGTAGGCGAAGGTGCCATAAGGGCATGTAAACGTTGTCTTCTCTTGGTCCTCAGGGGCGATAGGGATTTGGAAATACCCTGAGAACCCATCTAGGAAGCAGTAGTATTCATGTCCTGCTAACCTTTCCAACATTTGATCGATGAATGGGAGAGGGAAGTGATCCTTTCGGGTAGCATCATTCAACTTCCTATAATCGATGCACACACGCCATCCGGTTACTGTTCTCTGGGGTACTAGCTCATCCTTATCGTTCTTCACCACCGTCATTCCTCCCTTTTTCGGTACAACCTGCACAGGACTTACCCATGGACTGTCAGATATTGGGTAGATCAGCCCTGCATCGAGGAGCTTAATGACTTCCTTTTTTACAACTTCCTTGATATTGGGGTTTACTCGCCTTTGAGGTTGCACGGTGGGTTTATAATCTTCCTCCATGAGGATTTTATGCGTGCAAAAGGTCGAGTCGATCCCCTTGATGTCGGCTACACTCCATGCTATAACCCCTTTGTATTTTTTTAAAACTTCTAGGAGTTTACCCTTTTGTTCTCTTCTTAGGGAAGAGTTTATGATAACCGGAAGTTGATCCTCTCCTTGGAGGAAAGCGTATTCTAGGTTGCTTGGGAGTTCTTTGAGTTCTAACACGGGTGGTTCGATGATGGAAGGTTTGAGTTTGTTCTCCGGTTTACGAAGCTCAAGTTGTTCGGTTTCTTGCCTGGGATAGAAGGAGACTGCGTTAACATCTATAGTTTTCTCTTTCTCTGAAATAGGTACGAAAGATTCATCTCTCAACCAACCAGCTTCCACCTGCTCATCTATATAATTGTTGATCACATCGGATAGCTCATCAACTTCACTGATAAAGTATAGCCAGTTAGCTGCTTCGAGAGAAAGATTCATTGTGTCCTTGATGTCAAAGGTTAGTGACTCCTCCCAAACTAACCAGTTAACCAGGTGTGGTCACAAGTCAAATCTGAGAGAGGAGAGATCAATTTATGATCCGTTGAAAGCACAGTGTACTCACGGGTCGTTAAGTCCCAACGAGATTGAAATTGTGTTTTGGAAACGTTATGGGAATGAGTGATTTGAGAAAAGTAACCAGATAATGATTTGGATTGATTTTACACTACTGATAATACTAAAAATAACGGATATAAACAACTACTGAAAATCAGATAATCTAAAAATGCAAATGCGTGCTAGAAAAGTGGGAATTACACAAAAATAAACTACAGGGGTTTAAAAATGACTTTTTTACAAACTTAATATTATAAGAAAATTTTATAAAAAAGAAAAATATTTTTTTGATTATTTTATTATTTAATATTAATTAAAAACTATTTAATTACTTATTATTAATATTTAACTTCCTAAATATAATATAATATTAAATAAAGCTAAGAAAATGAAAATTTATTTTTTAAAAACTCTAAAATAACTTAAAAATGATATAAAAATTGAAAATATGTCTTTTTGTCTTTTTGTGATTTTAATATTAATTAATTACTAATTACTTATTAATTAACTAATTAACTAATTTAAATTACTAATAATACTAAAATTGACTTAGAAATTTACGAAATATTTTATAAAACTAATTAACTAATACAGGAACCTTAAAAAATTATAAAAAGTTAATAAAAACTATTATTAAACTATTTTACTAATTATTTACTTAATTACCAATTAAAAGCTAGTTAAACTAAATTAATTGAGAAAATAGCAAATGAAAAGGGAAAATTGCAAACTTAATTTTTACAGAAGCTTAATAATATATATAAAAGCTAGGAAAATTATAAAAACTAGGTAGTGCTTAATAAAAACTTATTATGCTATTTAATACTTAATTATTAATTAATAATTAATAAAACTAATATTAAATCTAATAAGTACTAAATGACAATATAAAAATCTGAAAAAATTATCAAAAATACTTTATCAAAACATCAAATTAAGAAAAATATAAAAATGCAAATTACTTTATAAAAGTCTAAAAAGGAAAATTAGAAAGATAAATTATATTAAATAGAAACTATCACTTAATTTTAAATTGGATTTTTCTGGTTTTTCTTTTGGAAAACTATTTAACTACTAAAAATAAGAAACGTTTGTGAAGACAACTTTTTTCTAGCTTAAAAATAAGCAAAATGGACACATAAATGCTTAACAGTTGACTTTTGTTTGACTTTTGATGGAAATGAGCCTCTGTGGGGCCCACAAAGGTGGATTATGGTTCACACAAGTGAGATGGACTGATATGAAGCCAAAAAACAAAATGGTACCACTGAATAAGCCAATAAGCCAAAATAAGCACTTGGATTCCTTGATTTCACACAGAAAATGGGACAACTTTTGCAGCTATCTAGTGGGCCCACAAGGGTGTTTAAGCTCAAAAGCTTAGTAGAACTAGAAAGGTGGCCAGCTTGTGAGTTCAAAAAGCCAAGGGGGAGGCTGTGGGGCCCACTGATAAGCTCTATGAAAGCTTGTGAAGTTGGGTGTAAAGCTGTGCAAAGGGGAGTTTTTCAGAAAATGGGCCAAAAGAAAGCTAAAAATAAGCAGTTTAGATAAGCTAAAAAAATAAATAAAAATATCCTAATGAAGATGAGCAACAAAATATTAGTGTCCAAAAAGCACAAGTCCTAAAACCTAATATTAAGTCCTAGAGAAAATCAAGTAGTTTATTCAGAAATTTTTTTGCGACAATTTTGACTTTTTAGCATAAACTCTAAAGTTGACCAAAATGGATTTTGATTTGATCTAAATGAATGAAAGTGAACTTATAAGCTGTAAAATGAATGAATTAAGTTAGATGAACCACTTATGCACCTATTGATATGAAAATGCAATATGTACTAACTGATCTTATGCAAAAATATGAGACAACAAGTGATTTTGACTTTTATACAAACAAGCACTAGATTTTATGTTTTGCTTGACCTAATATAAGCTAATGTGACCTGTTTGAACAATTTTTGACCATTGAAACAAAATAGAGCTCAGGCTACACACCTAAACCAAACACCCCTTTAAGAATGTGAAATTGAGATTTTCAAATATAATGGTTGTTTAAGACCATGAAACTGGTTCCAAAGAACTTTTAAAGAGATAATAACTTAAATTAACCACAGAAAGACCACTCTAATCCACAAACACCCAAGAATTACTAATAAGCTAGTTTAACAGTTAAACTAAGAAAGATGAGCATAGTCGAATCTAATGAACAAGTCTATAATATTAAGCACTAATATCACTTAAATATACCTAATAAGCACAAAGTAATAGAGATAGGCACTATTAAAGCTATGGAACAGTAACTTGACAAAAATTGAAAGAAAAGCTTACAATGGATTCCAAGCTGAAAACACAGAACCAGAGACTTAGAACCTTTCCTATAGCTTTCCACAAAGCAACTAACCCAGAACCATCCTTAATCCACCATTCTTCTTGCTTCTTTCTTCTTCTCTTCTGAATTTTTTATTTTCTCACTATTTTTCTTGATTTTTTGTATTTTTTTTGTTTTATGTCATAAACTGATTCAAATGCTTTCCCAGCTTTTAAAAGCTTATAATTAACTTATGTAGAGCTTAAGAAACACTAAAACACCATTGATAACAAGAACTTAGGTAATTTGAGATTTCACATGAAAATGTAGGAAACTGAGTTTTATAAGGAAAATTGAAATTAAGCTTTAATAAAGATGAAATTACACTGAATATATCTAACACAACCTTTTTAAACTAGAAATTACAACTAGAATTGATATTACACTAAAAACGACATTGAAAATAACTGAAAATCTACACTACAGCTAACTACTCCTTCCTTCTTTCTCTTTCTTGACTTTTATAGACCTTGGTGAGTTCCTGAGTCAATCCCATCATTAAAATTGGCCATTGGATGGCATTGGAATGATCTGAGCCCTTGATTGGTTTTTGCGGGAAAATTGGCTAACTGCCAATTGGTTCCTGATAGCGTGTACTAGGTGGGGGTGGCATTTAATGCTCTTGGGGAGTGGTATTAGAAGGGATAAGGGAGGTGGTGGTGGCAGAGCAAGTTGGGGTGGTGATACCAGGTGGTTTTGCAGAGGGGGTGGTGGTTTGAAGGGAAAAGGAGAGTGGGTTTGACTTTATGGTTTGACCTGGGTGGGAGTTATAAATGGGGCGTGGGATTTTGGTGGGCTTGGTGGGCTGGTGATGGAATGGGCCAAAGATATGGGGTGTGGGCTAGGAGTTGGAGATGGGTTTATTTTAAGGGTGGGTTTTATTAATGGGTAAGTTTGGTTGTTTAATAGGAATAACACAAGGACCAAATTTGTAATTTTCTGGAAATGGAGGGCTGGTCTTGCAATATTCCCAAAGTTGATTCAAGGGTTATCTTTGCCATGTATGAATAATCCAAGAATTGTAAATGCAATTTTTCACTTTTGGTCCTTCAAGGACTAAAACTGCCAAATGTTGAAACTTGAGGGACCAAAATGCAATTTCTTCAAAACTTTCTCCCAAGGACTAAACTTGATACTTTGTGAACTCCAAGGACCCATGTTGACTTTTCCATCCAAAATTATTACTCAGGGGCCATTTCTGCCAATTTTGAAAGTAGAGGGACCAAAATTGTAATTTTGCCAAACTTTCCACCAAAGGACTAAATATGATTATTTGTGATTTCAAAAGGACCTTTGGTGACTTTTTATTTAAAATAAGTGCTTAGGGACTAGTTTTGTCAATTCTTGATAGTTGAGGGACTGAAACTGCCAATTATGCAAACTTTGGTTGTTTTTCATCTGTTTTTGATCTTTTTGCATCTGAAACATATAAAACACACTTTTGGAATATTTTCACTATTTTGATGGATTATTGGGTGTTTTTGGATGTTTTGGCAGTTCAAATGGCTGTCGTCCCCTACTCGTAGGGTTAGTTTGCCGTCATGAACATCAATAACAGCTCGAGCAGTTGCGAGGAATGGTCTTCCTAGGATGATAGGCACTAGGTCGTCTTCTTCCATTTCTAGGATGACGAAGTCGACTGGAAATTTGAACTTCCCTACTTTAACAAGTACATTTTCGCATATTTCTAAGGGGTACTTGACTGATCTATCGGCTAGTTGGATGTTCATACGGGTTGGTTCAATCCTGAATACCCTAATTTGAGGAACATGGAATGCGGCATGAGATTAATACTTGCCCCTAAGCCGGCTAAAGCATTCTTGATCGATAGAGATCCTACGGAACATGGCAAGGTGAAACTACCTCGATCGTCCACTTTCTTGGGTAGTCCTCGTTGAGTCACCACAGAACATTCTTCACCTAGGGTCACAAGACCTTTGAGTTTTTTTCTGTTTGTAAGCAGCTTCTTGAAGTATGTACTGTATTTGGGCATATGGTAACATGCATCAAGAAGAGGTATGGTGACAACCGAGTCCTTTAGGTATGACAAGAATCTCTTATTATCATTTTCAGCCCTTTGATTCTTGAGGCGGGATGGATATGGGACTTTAACGGGTTGTTTAGTTGGAGTAGGTGAAGAGGAAGTCATAGGAGGATGTTGTTCAGGGGTCTCATTGTTCACATCACCCTCCTCTTCATGAGGTGTGTCGGGTTCCGTGACATTGGTTTGTGGGGTTGGGTAAGGTGGATCCTTAGTAGTTGTTCCAGCACGATTGGTAATGGCGAGTAAAGGATCTCTTTGATTTGTTGGAGGTTTGCTGAGCCCATCAAGAATGGCGTCGAGTTCTGCGAATTTGGTTCTTATGTCATTCTGTTAGCTCGTGAATAGGTTGTCGAGGCCTTTTAATTGCAGATCCTTTTCAAGCATGAAATGTCCAAGATCATCCTCAAAAGTGCTCCTAACTTTGTAGTCAGGATGCTCTCCCCCTTCCTTACTTCTCACAAGATTTCCCCAAGGGTTAAAATCATTGTTTTGATAGAAAGTTAAAAGGGAAGGATCATCAAAGATGTCGTGGCTTGACAAACATGCTTGTTCGGTGGTGGTATTCTCCTCGCATTCTTCCACTTCATGCGGGCCGCCACATTGATCACAGATCAAGTATGGGTTTGATAGTCGTTTGGTTGGTTGTGACTTGTCTAGATAAGATATTTGTTCATTCAACCTACTCAGCCGGCTAACAAAAGGAGGCTTTTCCATGGTCTTGGAAATTCTCATGATCGAATCGGGTTCATCCCAGGTATCGTCTTGATCATGCATATTCCTCAATTCTGTCCCATGCTTCCTCGGCACTTAAGTTGGCTATCCTTCCTTTTGACGAGTTATTGATTCCCCTTTGGTCGTTTTTAGAGACACTATCGTAAAAGATTTGGACAAGGAACCAGAGTTCAATGCCATGATGGGGGACTTGTCTAATTAGATCCTTGAATCTAATCCAAGATTCGTGGATAGGCTCTGCTGGTCCCGCGTGGAAGCGGAGGATTCCATCTCTCAACGTTGAAGTTCTTCCTATGGGAAAGAATTTCTCATAGAATTTTGAGATAAGCTGTTCCCATATGAAGATGGATTCGAAGGGAAGTTTGTTATACCAATCTTTGGCTTTTTCATAGAGGGTGAAAGGAAAGAATCGTAGCCGGGAGGTATCTCTAGTGGCCCCATCCGTATGGAGGGTATCCACTATTTTCAGGAAGTCCTTGATGTGTTGGATTGGATCTTCGGCTTTCAATCCGTGAAACTTGCATACATTTTGGACAAGCCAAACATCGGTTGCACGCAAGATCTCATCTGTGTGTTCATTTGGAAAAAAAATAGCATTGGAAAAACCACGAGGGGTAGGGGATGAATAATCTTTGAGGTACTTGGGAAGGGGATTTTCCAGAATTTCCTCATTTGCACGAGATTGAGGGCTAGAGGGTGTGGTATGGGGATTGGATTCTTCCTCAGAAAGGGCGTCATCAAAATTGAGGGCGATACCAATTGGTTCAGACATTGAAAAGCGTTGTCTCAACCTATGCATTTCCCTTTCAGGTTCTGCGTAAGGTTGGATGAGGTTTCCTAATGAACTACGACTTCTAGTGACTCTATGGTTGGAAAAATCTCCGTTTACCATGTTGGCCAAGGAAGATAAAAGCGGAGGAATTGGGAAAAAGATAGACTAAAGAAATCCTAGAAAAATAAAATAAAAATCTCACTAGAATGGAATCTAGTGAATAGACCTAATAAAATAAAAATTCTACCTAAACAATAACTATTTCCCGGTAGCGGCGTCAAAAACTTGATGCGTGGGATTGCGACCACGCAACAGGTTTTACCTCTCAAGGGATCTTGAGAAGCTTGCAATCCCACCAGGCAGTGTACCTGGTCGGTGTAGTATAGTGTAGTGGTAAGTACGGGGGATTGATCGTTCTCTCACAGGGAATAGTGTTCGTTAGGTTAGAAAAACTACTCTAAAAGGTCTAAGGGTGAAGGAAGATAATTTTTGTATTTTTATATTTTTTTGGAAAGCAAGTAAAATCTCGGGTATTGGAGGAGTGGGCGGAATTAGTTGCTAGTCAACTAACCCAAAACTACAATTGCAAGAAAAATAAAATAACTAAACTATTGTGGTTGTGAAAACTTATATGGAGACAAATATGTTTACTTAGATTTCCTTACTCCCTAACTATCTTTTACCGGTTAATTGGTGTATGTATTACTTGCGTGGATGACGGGTGTATTCCTTAACAATTCATGGGGTGGCGTACATATCTCCCCAATTCTATGAGCTCTTATCTCCTCCTACAACGATGCGTAAAGCACCCAATCATAGGGATTGTAAACAGTGGCTCATGCGTTAAATACTACCTTAATAACCTAGTACGCATTAGTTACATGTTTCTTAAGACGTTCAAGCATGTTACCATATAGGAGTATTGCCAGTTTTCTTAAGCCTAACATTGATGAAACATTCATCCAAACAAAGTAATAACACACCAATCAACCAATAATTAATAGTTAGGTTTCATTAGATCTAAGCAAACACAAGAAAAATCTAGCCTAGCATGTTAATTGAAAGACAAGCATAAGATATAATTAACCAACACATAGACATATTGATTAATTTAAGTGAGGACTTATCTTTAATTGAACATGAAGGATTCAAGGGTGAGAAACCCTTGAAAATACAGCCAAATTCGTCTTTAGGGTTTTTCCCAAACTTCTACCAAAAGTTCCGCACTAATGAATGAAAAATAGAAAAGTATATATAGATTTTACACTCTGACGGCGTCAGGTTATGGGTTCTGACGCCGTCAGCTCGCCGTCATTAGGGTTCTCGGATGGCCTAAATCTACTTCTGACACCGTCACTTGTAAATGTGCTATGGGCCGTCACTCTTTAGCATTACACCTGACGGCCTACTTCTTCTAACACCTGACGCCGTCAAGTGTAAACATCTTGTTTTCTTCATAGGGCGTTTAGTGTAATCTGATTTTACTCCTTTGTCAATGTTGGCTGATGGCGTCACCTTATGACTCTGACGCCGTCAGGAAGGTTTTCCAGCTTCTTTTGAGACTTTGTCGTTTTCTTCACTTTTATGCTCCAAAAACGTCCAAATTAGCATGTTTTCCAGAATTCTTCTCAAAAGTACCTAAAATGACAAAAGGAACGATTTAGGGCAATATTTGATCACATTTACTCGAATTAGGGCTTAAATGACCCCTTAAAACGGGTACACTTTTCGTCTCATCAAGAACTTAAGGCCAAACTCCCTCTAAAGTGTGCCACCCCAACGGTGTATCCTCCTAATACACCAATGCACCTAGTTCAGTTAACCCTTTCCACACAATGTAAAACTCTTATTAACATCTATGTTCTATGTCAAATGTTTTCTGATTTTGATAAAACATGTAAAAAGTGAATTACACCAACGGGAATTACTGAGGGTGAAAGGGGATTTGAACTTACAAAAGAGTGTTACTTAACTGAAGTAATTCCATTTTTTAAACTTGTAAAAGAACACTTTAAGGGCATGCAAAAATCCCTTGAAATTGAAGTATCAGAGATGAAAAAAGTTTTTAAAAATGTGGAAAATGAGGGGAAAAAATTGCAATAGATCTTCAATATAGTGAGACTGCGAGAAAGAAGGCTCTTATCATGAATGACAATCTGATTGCTCAATGTGTTGCACAAGATATATTTTATACTGCTACTAATTCATCATTATCTGCTTGTCAATTTCATGAAATGTCTGTTGCTTTAAATGTTTTCCAGAATCGTGTTGTTGAGCTTGAGGGGGAGAATTTAAAATTGCATAAAAAAATTCTAAACGATGACCATGATAACATGGTCATGCATTTTTCAAAACTAGAAGTTGATTACCTTAATTTGCAATTAAAATATCAACAGCTAGAAGAAAGGATTAAAATCACAAATGCCAAGACATCTACGGATGCTCCTGAATTTGATGCATATTTTGAATTAGCTAAACGGAATGAAAAAATTCAAGCTCACACTAACATGATTCGAAAGTTGAGGGCCCAAATTGGCCAATTGAAATCAAATGTGAGTGATGTTAATGACTCCTATAAGCCACAGTCTGCAGATTCTCAAAACTTTCAATTTCAAAACACCATCAACAATCTTAAACATGAAAATGAGTGTTTTCTGAAAATTCAAAAGTTAAACAACATTACAAAGAGTTATATGATTCAATCAAGATCACACGGGAAAAAACCAATGAAAATATGACATCTTTTTTAAATGAGATTGAGAATCTAAAGACCAGGGTGAAAGGGAAAATGGTAGCTACTCCAAGTGATAATGTTGTCTTAAAGTTCTGTGAATGTAAGAAGTATGCATGTGATGCCGTGAGTATATTGCTTCCCCTTAAGAATAATGAGTTAGTCCATAGAGATTACCTTAAACACCTTAAGGATTGCCTTGATATGCTTCGGGGTACCATTGAAGAGTGTAGAATGGTTAAACCTGTTGATAACTCCATTATTGATGCTTGCTATCTCACCAATCGTTCACAAGAACTCTTAGAATATGCCATTGGTACATGCCCTAAGATCATCAACATGCGAGATAACCTTAATGTTTCTTCCTGTAAGATTAAGAAAAAGCAGGTTACCTTTGATGTACCATTGACAACTTTTGAACGAAACGCATCACTTACTAGAAAACAAACAGCCATGCAACAAACTAATATTCTCGTCATTAATTCTACAGGAGTAAACATTGACACTAAAGCTAGCGGGTCAAAGCCTAGTTGCAATACAAGGAATGATAGGACTTCGCCAGCTAAAAGTGTTCAAGGGAAGAAAGTAGAAGACCACATTAGGAATAATAAAACTGTCTTGAATGAAANCAAGATATATTTTATACTGCTACTAATTCATCATTATCTGCTTGTCAATTTCATGAAATGTCTGTTGCTTTAAATGTTTTCCAGAATCGTGTTGTTGAGCTTGAGGGGGAGAATTTAAAATTGCATAAAAAAATTCTAAACGATGACCATGATAACATGGTCATGCATTTTTCAAAACTAGAAGTTGATTACCTTAATTTGCAATTAAAATATCAACAGCTAGAAGAAAGGATTAAAATCACAAATGCCAAGACATCTACGGATGCTCCTGAATTTGATGCATATTTTGAATTAGCTAAACGGAATGAAAAAATTCAAGCTCACACTAACATGATTCGAAAGTTGAGGGCCCAAATTGGCCAATTGAAATCAAATGTGAGTGATGTTAATGACTCCTATAAGCCACAGTCTGCAGATTCTCAAAACTTTCAATTTCAAAACACCATCAACAATCTTAAACATGAAAATGAGTGTTTTCTGAAAATTCAAAAGTTAAACAACATTACAAAGAGTTATATGATTCAATCAAGATCACACGGGAAAAAACCAATGAAAATATGACATCTTTTTTAAATGAGATTGAGAATCTAAAGACCAGGGTGAAAGGGAAAATGGTAGCTACTCCAAGTGATAATGTTGTCTTAAAGTTCTGTGAATGTAAGAAGTATGCATGTGATGCCGTGAGTATATTGCTTCCCCTTAAGAATAATGAGTTAGTCCATAGAGATTACCTTAAACACCTTAAGGATTGCCTTGATATGCTTCGGGGTACCATTGAAGAGTGTAGAATGGTTAAACCTGTTGATAACTCCATTATTGATGCTTGCTATCTCACCAATCGTTCACAAGAACTCTTAGAATATGCCATTGGTACATGCCCTAAGATCATCAACATGCGAGATAACCTTAATGTTTCTTCCTGTAAGATTAAGAAAAAGCAGGTTACCTTTGATGTACCATTGACAACTTTTGAACGAAACGCATCACTTACTAGAAAACAAACAGCCATGCAACAAACTAATATTCTCGTCATTAATTCTACAGGAGTAAACATTGACACTAAAGCTAGCGGGTCAAAGCCTAGTTGCAATACAAGGAATGATAGGACTTCGCCAGCTAAAAGTGTTCAAGGGAAGAAAGTAGAAGACCACATTAGGAATAATAAAACTGTCTTGAATGAAATGAATCGTGTTGATTCCAGTATTAGCTATAAGCGTACTGTAATTAATTCTAATTCTGATGCTTTTTGTAAGACATGTAATGACTGTTTAATTTCTGGTAATCATGATGCTTGTTTTGTGAGATATTTGAAGTCGTCTAAAGTATCCCCTGTTAAATGTGTTTGGAAAGCCACTGGAAACTTATTTACCACTATTGGATATCAATGGAGACCCACTGGATGAAAGTTCATATTAGGAAGTCAGTGCCCTTTAACTAAGATGACGAATCTTAAGTCTGCAAATGTTGAGGTATGGAAGGCAACTGGTAGAACTTTTCCTCTAGTGACACAACGCGTTAACTTTAGGTCTAGTGCACCCACTAGGAAAGATGTGCCTAATGATACCACTAACCTTCAACTTCTGTCTCCATTGAAAATGACTGTGCTAACCAATTGGACCCCAATTGTGCTTGGGGATCCACATTTTTCAGTTATCCATATTTGTCTGGTTTCAAATGCAGGTCGTACAAATTGTCCTTTTGGTATTTGGACTCAGGCTGCTCAAAACATATGACTGGGGATCGCTCACGGCTCAGAAATTTTGTGAAAATGTTTATCGGGACTGTTAGATTTGGGAATGATCAATTTGGTGCAATTATGGGGTATGGTGATTACGTGTTTGGTGACAGTGTGATTTCTAGAGTACACTATGTGGAAGGGCTTGGGCATAATCTCTTTTCCGTCGGACAATTTTGTGACTCTGACCTTGAAGTAGCCTTTAGAAAACACACATGCTTCGTTAGAGAACTGGATGGGCATGAACTTTTACAAGGTAGTCCTGGCACAAACCTTTACACCATCTCTATCGAAGACATGATGCGGTCATCACCTATTTGCTTATTATCGAAGGCGTCTAAGAACAAATCGTGGTTGTGGCATCGTCGTTTAAATCACCTAAATTTTGGTACCATCAATGAGCTTACTCGTAAAGATCTTGTTCGAGGCATGCCAAGGCTGAAATATGAGAAGGATCATCTATGCTCCGCCTGCCAGCTGGGTAAAAGAAAGAAACACACTCACAAACCCAAATCCCTCAACTCTACTATGGAAGTTCTTCACACTCTCCACATGGACTTGTGTGGACCAATGAGAGTACAAAGTATTAATGGGAAGAGGTACGTTCTAGTCATTGTTGATGATTACTCTCTGATGCGTGGGTTTTGCAACTTTTGCACTTAGGTTTTACCTCTCAAGGGATCTTGAAAAGCTTACAAACCCCACCAGGCAGTGTACCTGACCGATGTAGTATAGTGAAGTGGCAAGTACCGGGGGATTGATCGTTCTCTCGGGGAATATTGTCGTTAGGCTTGAAAAGCTACTCTAATTAGGTCTAAGGGTTGAGGGATGATTCTTTTTGTATTTTTTATATTTTATGAAAGCAAGTAAAATCTCGGTTTTTAGAAGAGTGGNTACACTAAATAATTAAACTAAAACTCTAATTAAGCTAAGAATATAATAAAGTAAAGGAAGAGAAAGTACCCGGATTTAATTAAGAGCGATAATGATGAATAAACTACGACCAAGCTCAATAATTAACCCAAAATACTTCATACCACCCATAATTCTCACCAAAGTTTGAAACTTTATGAAATTTTTAGATGGATTGTAAATAAAGGTGACAACTTTTTTAAGTAGAAAGCGTTAAAATTATAAAAATTTGATTTTTAAAACTAAATTAGCACTAGTAATGTAAAAAGATTAAAACTTTTAAGTAAGATACGACTAAAAATGTAAAAAGATTAAAACTTTTTAAGTAAAATGTAAGCTAAAATAAATTTTTAAGGTGAAAAGATAAAAACTTAATTAATTAGAAGGCTAAAAGTAAAGATTTTTATAAAAATAAATTAAGACGTAAAAAGTAATTAACTAAAACAAAAATATTAATGCGTAAAAGAAATTAAGTAAAGCTTAATACCTTATATTAACGAAGCTTGATACAAAAGTCTTTTTAATATTACAAATACAAATACCACCTACCACCTATTACAAACTAATACTACCCCTATTATATGTGTGTGTGTAATTTTTGTGTGTGTATGAAAGCTTGTCTCGAACTGTCTATTGTATGTGTGTGTGTGTGTGTGTATTTATAAGCTTTGTTGGAATAATCTGGACATTACTCTCCACCGACTCTGCTCCACCGACTTGATATTTTCTGGATTTTTCTGGCACCAGGACACGTGTCACATTCCTATTGGCTGAATGACTGTTCCGGAACATTCTCTGAACCTAGGACTGACGCACGCCTGCACCTCGGACTGACACACGCCTGCACATGTTGGTCTTGTCACTATGTACACGTGTCAACATCTGATTGGTCCACCTCTCCGACACGTCAGACTGAAACCTCGTACTGACATGTCAGTTGACATGTCAGCGCCGCCACCTGTACCTCCGGACTCGTTTTTTCGTGCTCTTTCCAATGGTGTGCTCGGAAAATACTTTTGACTTCGTCTTGGCCATGTATTTTAGACAATCTTTCCGTATCTCGTGCTCGTTTTACCGGTTTTAGCTCGGTTTTTGTCCCTTTTTTACATATCCATACCTGCACTATCAAAAACACAAAAATAACATATATTTGGCATTTTAGGTTGGTTTTTGGTCATTTTGGGTCTTAATTTGGTCACGAAAAGGTATGTGTTTTAGCACATACCAAAATCCCCCAGACTAAGATATTGCCGTGTCCTCACGCAATGTTATGAGCTCACATTTTCGAAATCAAAATTCCTCACCTCTTTCTACTAACTTTGAAAGTAGCAAAATGTTCAAAAGAGACTACTAAATCTTGAATCCCAAAAATGCCCCGGTTATCCTACTTATTATTATTAGTTATCTATATATTTACAACCTAACCTTATTCGGGTGACGGTATGACGACTTTCATTATCCTAAGGATAACTATGAGGATCATCGAGTAGAAACACGACTCATAGAGAAGCGACCTAACGGTTAAAATTCGTTGTCCTTGATTTTTCACAAGTCCCCCCCAAACTAAGCGTAAAACGAAATCATTGTTCTTTCATAAGCATCGATGCTAAAATTATCCATGGAAGTTACTTGTGAAGACTCCTTACTCCCATACTCCTATTTTCCTCTAATTATTTTATTTTTGGTGGGAAATTAAATTTCCTCGTTTTTATATTAATTAGTCCGATAAAGGCTTAAAATTTAGACGCTAAGTAGTTTCTAATTCTTCCCTCGAGAACCATTGCCCACAAGAATGAGGTCCACATCAAGGTCTCTGATTTAACACAATTTTGAGGAGTGTCCCTTTTATTGGCGACCGAAACAACTCAACTACGAGTCCAGAGACAGAANATTACGTGTTTGGTGACAGTGTGATTTCTAGAGTACACTATGTGGAAGGGCTTGGGCATAATCTCTTTTCCGTCGGACAATTTTGTGACTCTGACCTTGAAGTAGCCTTTAGAAAACACACATGCTTCGTTAGAGAACTGGATGGGCATGAACTTTTACAAGGTAGTCCTGGCACAAACCTTTACACCATCTCTATCGAAGACATGATGCGGTCATCACCTATTTGCTTATTATCGAAGGCGTCTAAGAACAAATCGTGGTTGTGGCATCGTCGTTTAAATCACCTAAATTTTGGTACCATCAATGAGCTTACTCGTAAAGATCTTGTTCGAGGCATGCCAAGGCTGAAATATGAGAAGGATCATCTATGCTCCGCCTGCCAGCTGGGTAAAAGAAAGAAACACACTCACAAACCCAAATCCCTCAACTCTACTATGGAAGTTCTTCACACTCTCCACATGGACTTGTGTGGACCAATGAGAGTACAAAGTATTAATGGGAAGAGGTACGTTCTAGTCATTGTTGATGATTACTCTCTGATGCGTGGGTTTTGCAACTTTTGCACTTAGGTTTTACCTCTCAAGGGATCTTGAAAAGCTTACAAACCCCACCAGGCAGTGTACCTGACCGATGTAGTATAGTGAAGTGGCAAGTACCGGGGGATTGATCGTTCTCTCGGGGAATATTGTCGTTAGGCTTGAAAAGCTACTCTAATTAGGTCTAAGGGTTGAGGGATGATTCTTTTTGTATTTTTTATATTTTATGAAAGCAAGTAAAATCTCGGTTTTTAGAAGAGTGGGCGGAATTAGTTGCTAGTCAACTAACCCAAATAACTAATTTTGCAAATAAAATAAAATAACTAGAAAATGTAAATGGTTGTGAAACTTATATGAGAGAAATATGTGTTTACTTAGATTTCCTTACTCCCTAGCTATCTTTTATATGTTAATTGGTTTGTTGTAATTGTGTGGATGACGGGTTGTATTCCTTTAAACCATTCGTAGGGCCGTGTACGATCTTCCCTAACTTTATAAGCTCCTACTTCACTCCTATGTCGAGCCGACTTAAAGCTCCTAACATGGGATCATTAGAATTCGCTCATGCATTAAATACAACCAAATAATCGTAGTACACATCCGATTCATGTTTCTTAAGACCTTCAAGCAAGTTACCTTATAGGAGGTTAGCCAGTTTTCTTAAGCCTAACATCGACTTCACCCACCCACAACACTCACAAACAAACCAACAACATATAATTGATTCGATACGCTCTATATACTATATATATATATAATATAATAGACGTGATCGTTGCCGAAGTAGTACGGGTGAGTACGTTCCTCGGGTCGTTTCTCCCAACGAGGCGTTAATTTGAGTTGATTGGATCAGGATCGAGT
>LBNU01031206.1:0-11475 GCA_014162995.1 Artemisia annua | reverse complement strand
TCCTGAGTGTATCCTTGTGCTACAAGCCTTGCCGTGTTTCTTATGACAATTCCTCTTTCATCTCTCTTGTTTCTAAACACCCATTTGGTACCAATTACTTTCATGCCTTTAGGTAAATCACAAAGCACCCAAACCTTCTGAATTTTGAACTGAAGCAACTCTTCTTGCATTGCTTCCACCCAGCTTTCATCTTCAAGTGCCTTGAATACATTCTTTGGTTCCATTTGAGACAGAAAACACATGAACAGACATTCATTTTTGCCTTCATGATTCTAGATTCTTAAATTTCACTGATAAAGCCATGAATGTCAGCCATCTTTGATTGTCTTCTAGTCTTCACAGGTAAGTTTACATCCCCTATCACATTTTCAAGAGGATGTGATTTATGAACTGTGGTATGGGGAGTTTGAGGAATTTCAATCTCAGTAGGCATATTTGATATTTCAAAATCACTGGCTTGAGCTTCCTGTGTAACTGGAGTTGAATTTTCCACTTCAGGTGTAGCAGTGGAAACTTCTGGCGTAGCAGTGGAATCAGTATTTCCACTGCTTTCAACATTCTTTGCAACTTCTGGTCTGGCAGTGGAATCTTTTGGCCTAGTAGTGGAATCTAAATTTCCACTGCTTTCATTATTTCCAGTGTTCACATTTGTTGCTTTAGAAGGTTGAGCATCTCCAGTCTTTGCAACATCATCATAATCTGCATAGTCCCAAATAGGCAAAATGAATTCATCTTGATCATCTTGTTGATCCAAGCTTGGTTCATCATCATCAACAAACTCTTCTGAACCTGCAAAATCATTAGTAGATGTACCTGTAGAGATAGGCACATAGTTCATGGTATGGGTTAGAGTATCAAGATCAAACAGCCTTTCTGGACCAGTTCCTTTGACATTCACTTTGTTTTCTAGGAACTCAACATGCAGATTTTCTTCTACCTTTTGGGTCCTTAAGTTGAATACCCTAAAAGCTTTACTAACCATGGAATACCCAACAAAATACCCTTCATCTGCTTTTTCATCAAATTTACCCAGATGATCTATGGTATTGAGAATAGTGACATGACATCCAAATGGTCTCATGAAGTCTAGGATAGGTGGTCTACCTCTAAATAACTCATAAGGTGTCTTGTTCTTTGTTTTTACTACTAAAACCCTGTTTTGCACATAACAAGCAGTGTTAACTGCTTCAGCCCAAAAAGTCATTGGCAATTTTGAATCTGCCAACATGGTTCTAGCAGCCTCTATTAGTGTCCTATTTCTCCTCTCAGCTACACCATTTTGTTGAAGAGTTCTAGCTACACTAAATTCTCTTTTAATACCTTTCTCTCTACAAAAATCATTCATAACTCTATTCTTAAATTCTGTCCCATTGTCACACCTAATGATTTTAACTTTCATAGCATTTTGGTATTCTACTTCAGTTATAAAGGTCTTAAGTATGCCAGTTGTCTCATCCTTAGTTCTAAGAAAGAAAACCCATGTGAACCTACTAAAATCATTAGTTACAACAAGACAATATCTCTTAAGATTTATGCTACTCACACATGTAGGACCAAACAAATCCATATGTAACATTTGAAGTGAGTGAGCAATAGAGTTAAACAATTTTGACCTGCAAGAAGCTCTGTGTTGTTTGCCCTTAAGACAAGCAACACAGGTTTGATCATTTTCAAATCTTTTTTGAGGCAAACCTCTTACCAAACCATCTTTGACAATCTTATTTATGGTTTTGAAATTAATATGACCAAGTCTTCTATGCCATAGCATGAATTCATCCACTGTGGCCTTTGTAATAAAGCAAGCATGATCATCTTTAGCAACAATGTTATTCATATCAAAGCTATATAAGTTGCCTTTTCTATGAATTTTAAGAAGGATCTGACTTTCATCAGGCATCTTAAAATCCTTAGAAAGAACAAAACACATATCTTCAGTAAAAAGAACATTGTTTTTCTTGTCACACATTTGTGACACACTAAAGAGATTATACTTAAGCTCTTTTACATAGTACACAGGTTCAAAATCCAAGTTACCAGTTTTAATAACACCTTTACCAGTAACTTTACCATTTACTCCTCCTCCAAAGCTGACATACTGTCCATCAAAGTATTCAAAATTGGATAGATAGGACTTGTTGCCAGTCATGTGCCTTGAACATCCACTGTCTGTATAGCCTTGGTCTGATCTTTTTGTCCTTGGATGTTCCTGCACATATAATAAAGGAGTTAGTTTCCTTTGGAGACCCAAGCCATGATTCACTTGGATCTGCCTCGTGTATCAATATAGTTAAATCTATCAAAGGTCGTTGATACACCATTGGGATTGTTTGTTGAGGTATTTTTTTTAGGTTTCCATTCCCAACGTGCTGAGGCCTTCACAGCATTTCCCATATTACCCCTATTCTTGTTTACAACTTTAGTAGTGGGAACTTTTGGTTGAGCAGTGGTAATTGCTGGTTTAGATTTTGGTACCCACTGTTGGTTATATTGAACCCTTTTGTTATAAAAAGTCCTTTTTCCTGTTTGTACAGATTTAACAAAAGCTGTTTTAGGTTTTGCACTTGAAACAGGTGATTTAGGATGAGCAGTGTTAACATTTTTAGCAGTGTCAAAAGTTTTAAGTCCACTTCTTAATAAAACTGCTCTTGGTATCATGTTGCTGTGAGTATTAGGGTGTGAATTGTTTTGAAACTTGTTTGAATCCACCCTCTTTTTCCCATAAGCTTCCCTTCTCCCAACATGATAGTCACAATTTGCATGTAAATGTTCAAAGCTACCACAGATATAACATGCTTTATTGTTCATTACAAACTCACTACCTAGTTGTTGAGATTTTACATGATTCCAACTCCTCTGGTTACCCCTAGGAGTTGATGACTTGTTTCTATACATCTCAGCATACTTTACAGTTTGTCTAGACTTATTAACTTGTTTCCTAGGTTCCACTGTAATGGTATTTACAACTTGTGGGATAGAAGTCTCTACATTCTTTTTAACACTCTCATCTACTACAGATGAGTCACTTGCACTTTCTAACACATCAGTTTCATGCTTAACCTCTTTCTCATTATTCACAAATTTGGGAGGACCATATTCAAGAATAGGTTCCTGAAACTCTTCTAGTCCTGTATGTGCTAAATCTATGCCAGGGGGTGCAGGAACACCCCTTAGTGGTGGAGGAACTGTATTGTATCCTAAACCAGACTTAGCTTTGTTAGTGATTTGAGCTTCCCAAATTTTATCAATAGACTTAGACTGATAATATAAGGTATCAACAGATAAGTTGACATTCTCATTTACCTTTCTAAGCCTTTCAAGCTCTTCTTTAAATGCCTCATTCACTGCTATCTTATGATCTAACTCTCTTTTAAGAATAACCATATCATCATTAAATTTTGTCTCATTTTCTCTATAATGCTCAAGTTGTTTTTCTAACACAGATATACCTCTTCTAAGATTTGAAACATTATAGTTAGCAGCAAACAACTCTGTTCTATGGTTTTCTAGTAATTCATTTAGCCTTTCACATTCTCTAGAAGCCCTACATGTTTTAGAACAACATTCAAAGTTTTGTACCTCAGAGTCAGAGAAGGCCATGAGAGCATGTTCTGTAGCAATGAAAGCAGCATCTGAAGGTTTTTCCTCTTCATCATCAGCCATGAAACTCCAATCATAGCTCACACCATCAATTGCCAGCATTGCCTTTGGTTCCTCCACAATTGGTTCCTTCTTTTGCTTGTACCATGTGGATCTGTTATCCTGCTTCCTTGGTCTCCTGCATTCCCTAGCAAAATGCCCCAACTTGTGACAGTTGAAACACTCTACTTTCTTCTTATCAAACCCTGCAGTTTCACTTCCATTGATGTGGATTGGCTTGCCAGTCTTCTTGTAGAATTTCCTAGCTCTCATGCTGAGAAGAGCTACTTGCCACTTTATGTCCATCTCCTCCAAGTCATCCTCATCAATTTGCTCTATGTCTTCATGAGTTAATATAGAGCCATTAACTTGAGTGGAGATAAAGGCATAAAAGGTAGGATCTCCAATACCAGCAACCTTCTTCTTTGAACCTGCAGTGGTAACAAGAGCATTACTAGTGGAAACTGTAGAACCAGGAGTGGCAATGTCATCATCACTGTCATCTTCAGAATCATCAATGTCAACTGAGGTTGACACCAATGCCAAGCTGCTAGAGCTTGAACCAAGCTTCCCTGCCTTCTTCAATCTTTGCTCAATGAGTTTGAAGTTATTGTAAAGATCATTGAGCTTCATAGTTTCAATTTTTGGTTTGTTCTCCCAGACTGTAACATTGGTATGAAACTCAGAGGGCAAGCTTCTTAGAAACTTCAAATTGAGGTCTTCCTGTTCTACCTCAATTCCAAACACAGTCAATTGTGTGACAATCTTCTGTAGTTTGGTGAAAATGCTGTCAAGTGATTCATTGCTTGAAGCAGTGAAGTTTTCATAGCTCTGCTTCAACAATGTCTTTTGGATCTTCTTAGTAGCATCATTGCCACCAAACACAGAACAGATCTCTTCAAACAATTCTTTTGCAGTCTTGAATTTACTGAAAGCAAGGTCTTTAGGAAGAGTCATTAGAAGTAAACTTCTGGCCTTCATATCATTCTTCTTCTGTGTTCTTTCATCACTAGTAGAAGGTGCAGAAACTGTGATTACTTTTTTGTCACCAACTTTCTCAGTCTTCTGAGTAGGTTTGAAAGAGTCACCAGTTAAGATGATCTCCCACAAAGCATAATCTTGAATGAGAAAGTATTGCTCAATCATTATCCTCCACATCTCAAACTCATTGAGTTTGAGCTTAGGAAGTCTTGGAGCAGAGTTGGACTGGTTGTTTTCCATCTCCATGGATCTGAGTGAATTGGTTAAGCTTAATTCTTGGATCTTCTAAATCAAAGTATCAGAAACCTGTCTCTGAAACCACTTGTAGGATCTAAACACTCACCTTGTGTTAGAGTGATACTTTGAGTTATATAATTAAGCACGCGGAATATACTTAACAATACTTAGAATATGAATTGTATGATGTAATGTAAGTGAGAATAGTTGTAAGTTTAACACAAAGCTTCAATATTATTGATAATAATACGAGTGATCTTGCTTATCACTAGGGTTACACCTTGAAGCTTTCTAGGGTTAATTCGTACCTAGAACAATGACCTAGGACCTCCTTTTATAGCACAAGATGTCCTTTACAAGATAAATATAAAGCTATCATAATAGAATATACACAAGATCTTTTCTATACTTATCTACATACGAATACATTACAGTTATCCTAACAGCAGTGGTAATAATATGTACTAGCAGTGGTAATGTGTTTCCACTTCTAGTGCATTCTTCAGCAGTGTCTTCCACAAGCTTATCAGTGGTAACTGTTAGCTTTATTCCCAACAAAAAAAAGAGTATAAATGTCCACACACTAAAAAAAGTGTAACTTCATTCATTTAAAGCTTATCATTATATGTCACGAGAACACAAGTTGGAAACAATCTTAAACTATTAGAACATCTTTAATTCAAATAAATATAACATCACCGTCATATTTCCTAAGCTTGCACTTGACCCTGAGTCACAAAATGATCAAAATTGAACTTGAGCAACCCGTTAGTAGCATATTCCACACATTAAACCCACCAAACAGATAAATAATGACAAAGAGCACATTTAAGTATTCAACATAAGATTGGGCCAAAGTCTATAGGTCGAGACAAAACAAGTTACGCCAAAACCATACAAAAACACATCCGAATCAACTAAAAAATATTTTATTGTTGTAGCAACAAAGGACGTCAACCGTGTTTATAAACCGAATTAGACAACTCTCTTTGCTTGGATATACTTCAAAACTTGACTTGGGTTGATACATATGAATAACTTACACAATTAATATGTACTTTAGGTTCGAACATGTGTAGAATTTCGAATTGGAAGGTTTTGATTGACCGGTTTAAAGCTAGGTTATCAGGTTGGAAAGCTAATATGTTATTGTCAGGTGGCCGTTTTACTCTCATAAAATCCGTGCTTGGCAGCCTTGGTTTATACTCTAAAATGTGTGAGGTCTCAAGTTCAATTCCTGCTAGGTGCAAACAACCTTAAGTGGCCACGCTAACCTCCTGAAAAGGGAGGGCTTCATCTGGTTTGAGTCTGTGTAGTGGTGGGTTCAAACCCCGTAGATTAGTCGGCCAAAAAGTCGGAAACCATGGTTATCAAAAAAAAAAAAAAAAAAGTATCCGTGCTTCTTCCTTTTGGTGTGCGTCTGGTGATAAAAGGAAATTAGCATGGATCAAATGGTCAATTTGTTGATTCTTTTAATAGCATAACAAATATAAATTAAATAACAAGCATCAAGTACACATGCGGAAGCTAAGGATCAAATAACACATAATAAATTAACCGAATAATAAATCAAGAACGTACCTTTTGATTATAGCAAAAACTAGAATCAAACTTCAATTAAACCTTCAATTGAGATGAACCCTAATTAGGGTTTATAGTGGATCAATGAATAATCTCTTACCTTTTTGTTATTCGATCTAAGATAATTACTATAGTGAGTAATTACTTCGTTCTTGTACACATGAATTAATAACAAATTAATGTTTATGCTAGTAATGAAAACACAAATATTTTCTTAGCAAAAAAATCGATCAAGAAACCCTAATGGTGTTTGGTCGATCGGTTTGGAAGAAAGAAAAGAGAAGGAAAAACAATTAGGGTTTGTGTGTGCACAAAAGGCACCAAAGAATGATCCCTAGGTTTGCTTATATATTAGAGTAAACTTGGAGGACAAGTTGGATGAGGATTGGGTCTCCCCTCTCCCCTCCACGACCGGCCACAAGCCCACAAGGAGCTTCTGGATCTTTCTTGACTCTTAATTTCACTTAAATCATTTTCTTTTAATATTTAACGATAGTTAGTCAATTTCCCGTTAACTACTAACGACCGTTAGACATTACTTGTGTTTAAATAATTAAATATACAACATTATATATATATATATATACATCCTCACCCTACCTATATCTACCGGATATATAATACAACCGTAATCACTAAGGCCTACCCTACCCTACTATAACGTACTAATACCGGTATCACGCTACCGTATAGCTACTATACTATATACGTGCACTATATGTCACCTACATCATAGCTATAACTAGTACCAGTGAGTAGTACACCAGCCCACACACCCCAACAAAACCACAACGCCACACGACTATATACTATCTAGTCACTATATTAAATATATATATATATACTAGCTTCATGACCCGGCCGATGGCCG
Source organism: Artemisia annua (assembly GCA_014162995.1). Classification (NCBI taxonomy): domain Eukaryota; kingdom Viridiplantae; phylum Streptophyta; class Magnoliopsida; order Asterales; family Asteraceae; genus Artemisia; species Artemisia annua. Next base: position 4,169 of record LBNU01031206.1, on the reverse strand, counting down.
GGCGAGTCTCATGTAATATATTGTTAAAAACTTGTAAGTTCTATATCTAAATTGGTTAATATTATGATTTATATGTAAATTGTTTCTTACCAATTTATTATTATATTTAAAATTGTTTTGTTGAATTGTATAAAAACAAATTTGCAGAAAGTGTAAAAAATCTTAATGGTGGAAGATTTGCCCAATAGGCGCGAGATTCATGTATTTATTTTATGATTCGCAATTTAAGTACTTTCATAATATTCGTTATTGATTATGTTTAGGTACTGAGTTAACTGTTTTATATTCCAAATATATTAGAAAAGAACCCAAAAGATGTTCTTGTTAATGGTTTACCTTTTATTGCATTCAAAAGTAATATAGACGAAAAGAACAACAAATCGTAAACCAAATATCACTAAGTTTTGTATGTATCGGAAAACAATAATAAAAGCGTGTATTAATAAAAAAATAAATAAAATAAATAAATAAATAAAATAAAATAATAAATAATAACTATGAGTTCCTTGAAATACATAATACATGACTTGTAAATGTAAAATAAAAGAATCTTTCAAATCCAACAAAGAATTTAATAAACAACGTTTGTTGTGCGATTAATGTAGATACCGTCGTTATCACAACAAAGCATCTTCAACCTTTTTTTCCTGTTTTTCATTCTTGATACTGCCACATAAAGTTGCCGTGGGAAAAGATGGGACGTTGTAGAAATAAACCAACTAAACTTTTATCGAATTTGACATAACCTAAAAAGTTAATGGTATGTTTTACACACCTTCCATATTTCTTATAAGTTTGTGGGCTTTTCACCAGCTAAACTTTATCGAATTCGCCACCACTGCGGTTGAAGTTGTTGCCATTCCTGCTACATTTTGTAGTTTATATTTACTAACTTTACTTGGTGTAGTTTGGGTCCCATTTATAGGTAATGCTTTTGCGCCAAGTTGAACATAACTGCCATACAGAAAACATGAGATTAATACCCATGATCGGCTAGCGAGATAATCAGATAACTATGAAACATTATAATCATGGTTAATTTGTGACATGAGTTATGGAAAACAGGTGAAACCTTGATAAAGCACCAACTTTTAATGGAGAACAGTTTGTGACATGAGTTATGCTACTACTTTGCCCCAACAATTAAAGGACATGTATGTGTCCGTCACTTTGACTACAACATAGCTACCAATATAGAAAGTCGATTCTTCTGAAATTCACTCCTGCAAAATAAAATAGACGAATTTAGATGAACACTACTATCTCATTTGCTACTGATTTTGACGATTATGTAAGAAAGAGAAGTGATGAAATGAACTTTATGTAATGACCTAACTACTTTATGGAACCCAATAGTGCCATTAATCTAAACAAAAACACTACTTATATTGCATATCAAGTACTTTGTTTTGGTCCAACTTACTCTAAGGCCTTTGATGTTCCTGAAAATCTTCAATTTTGTGTTGACAATTTGCAATTTATTAGTATGCATGAAACCAGAGTCAAAAAGTACAGCCTTAGTATATAATCTTCTACATTGTTTTGAGACTCATCCATAGCTAAAGGCAAAAAAGATAATGACAAAAAGTAAACCTTTGGTGTAATCATGCTCTAGCAAAATGGGAGGGAGGAGGGTTTGTTGCAGCATTTAGACATTGTCAACCATTAATATCTTAAGGGAGTGTTCGGGTTAGCTTATTAAAACATCTAACTGTGTTCTGGTATGGCCAATAAGCCATTTCGAGTACTTGTTAAAAAAAATAATAAAAAAAAGCCATAGAAGCAATTTTCAATAGTGTTTGGAATCTTTTATCTGCTTTAAAACAATGTAATAAGCAGATAATCCCTTAAATAAGGAGTCCCAAACAACCCATAAAAGACGTTTACTTGTTTGGAATCGTTTATCTTGCATTGTGTTTTCATATAACATAGGTTGATAAGCTATTTATGCTTTCCCAAATACCCCCTTAATCACATACATATACATTCGTGACTCTTACTTAAGCTTGACTTGCGCCCTTTAACATTAAAACAATTCTAAACCTCTTTAGTCAATGATGTTAAATAGGTCTAACTATGCCACCACACATATTTATGTACTTGCTTCATAGTTCTCTACCAGTGATTGAACAAATACAACTTTAATACAAATATGTTTTCATGAAAAAACTTGTATATTTTCACTGCAACAATTTGGCAAATCCAAAGATGTTTTCTACTGAATACAATTTTGGTGTAAGCTATACTTTCAAATGTTACCCAAAACAAAGGAGAAAGGAAACTCTATATAGTATATACATCTAAAAATTGTGATTTTATAAAATTTGATAGGAAATATTGTTTTGTTTTCTTAAAATTGCAATTATACAACATTTAATAAAAATTGAAATTCTAGGTATCACAAATGGTGGGTTGGTTAGTAAGGTCGTGGGTCAATACGCGTGATCTGGTCAGGTCGATTGGTTGACCCAGACGAATTTTTAAACCTTTTGACCCACACAAATAGTTAACATTGCTCTTAGATGTGTATTCAGAGGCATATAATTTAAATCCTAACATCTGGAAATAAGGATATGTCCACACACAATGATTTCAAAAACGTTGATGAGATGAAAGTAGTTACGTTGCGTATGAGATCACCACAAATACCTGGCCCGCAGCCTCGATTGAGATTGGGTTTTCGGATTCAATATCAACAACCAGCTCATCTTCTACTCTTTCTTCAAAGTTATTATGAAAACTGAAATGGTAAGTTACATATGTTACAAACAAATCTACTTAGAATTGTATATCTTGTTAAACAAATAACCACCTTGTCCACTCTCTTATTTTCTTTTGGCTGATCGTTTCTTGCAACTTCGAGTTCTATTTTCATCACAGATTTCAAATAAACTGTACCGTTATCTTGTCAAGCCTCTTTGCTCATTGTTTTGCGTTCAATAAATGTAGTTTATGTGTGGTCTTCACTTCTAATACAACAGTCTGCACTTTGGATTGCTTTGGCTGAACACATTGCTTGTTAACGCCATTCTTTGGCCTTTGAAGTCTTAGCCTCGATATGGGTTTCTCTAAAGCAGAAGGTATTCTGGTTAGTTTAAAGGTGAAACTGATCTTTGTTTTCCATCAGTACTCTTTTTAATCCTTGGAGACTCTTTACCGGCTTTTTAGCCATATGGTTAGCATTGTGAATACCTACCATCATCATAGTTTTTGTACCCATCTTGGTCGGTCTTGTGGCCTGCTTCATGGGTTCACTTCTCTTTGGGAGAGATAGTCCTCTTGACCGTTGATAAACCTGAAAGTCACTTTTCTGGCTATCCAGAGACTGCTCTTTGTTGTCCAACGCTCTTTTTGCGGTTTGCATTGTGATAGAATACTTCTAGCAGTTTAAGTTATGCATTGGGATGCAATAATTCAACCTGTTTAAACATACATTTTGAAAAATGACAGAATGATAACACAGAAATATATGAACCTTAATAGCAATATAAGCTCATAATCGAAATGCCAGTTTGGTGTGATTAACAGAGTGAAATACGAATCTCTGGGCTGCGTACATATAAGCGTTTGACATGTGATTATCCTAATATAGGAGAAGTTTTTACATGTCATGGTATATTATAGAATAAACATATACCCTGGTTCTTTTTATACATCAGGGGAGCATGCATTTCTCTTAGACCATATAGTATATTATGGCATATTTAGGACTACCGATAATAAAAAATGGTCCATAAGATATCATAATTCATAAAATCTTGTCTATGCCTATAAATGGGACATATGTGACTAATTATGACATATTTATATGCCTATAAATATCATAGGTCCAAGACAATAAGGGTGAGTAATTTTTCCGTCTTTATATGCCTATAAATATCATGACTCAGAATACATTATTCAGCAATTTGGCATTTAGCTTCGAAAATAACTCCTTCTAAATAATTTATCGTGTCTAGACAACCAAATAAACAATTCATACGTTAAGAATTTCAGCTTGAACCAAACTTTAGGTAATAATAATCAAATGTTAAATTCAACATATAATTTTAAATATACTAAAAAGGCTCTAGGACTCAACTAATACAATACTCACCGATTTTAGACTTGAGAAAGAGTTCCCAAACCGACTATCTAGAACGTGATCAAAGTGTCCCCCTTGCGTTACT
>LBNU01031205.1:23841-42525 GCA_014162995.1 Artemisia annua | reverse complement strand
ACCTGGATAAGAAAAAACTTAGTGCGACTGCGTGTGTAGATGTATAAGTGTGTTTAGGGTTACACATATTTAGGGATAGAGGATATATATATATATTTGCTAATAATTAGGGTAAATAAGTGGACTTGGGTTGGTAAAAGAAATATTGGGCCTTCTTGCTATAATCCGAAAATTTGGACTACAAATGTGTTTTGGGCTTTATTATTGAGATCCGAAGATTTAGAGTAAATTTTGTGATAATCCAGATTTTTTAGAATTGTAAATTAAAGATTTTAGGCGTAAATTTAGTATTGTATTATTATCTGAATTAGTAAAATTTATTTTTGGAAGACAATTTACTATATACTAAAATATTATAAAACACTTAAACATTTCCTCGCTGTACCCGTTTTTTGATTTTTAGTCCGTTGGTTTGCTCGATATCACCCTTTTTTTTAACTATAAGAAGGATGAACTTTCTATCAACCATTTTAACTTTATACCTTTATGTAACACCCCAATCTTTTCAGGTGGTGAACTTGCAACAATTTTCTTCTACAGGGTTTAAATTTGCCAAAGTGTGAAACTTAGAATTATAACTATATGATTTTACTTCATTCTCAGGAAAGACCGAAATTCCAGAAATCTCTCCCTCCCTCTGCTGCTACTTCACGACAAACACATACATTTGTCTCCTTGTGATTCTAGGGTTTGAATTCAGGTTAGTTTTGAGCAAGTTATCATCCTACATAAGCTTATAAACGAATAAGCTAGGGTTTCAATCATCTAATTTAAGGTAAAAATCAGGTCTTGATTCTTATTTCATGTTTTAGAGCTACCTTTTGATGGGTGATGCTTAAAGATGAAGTCTTTATGCTATTTATGGGTTCTTGTAGAATTTTACATGATTATGTGAATATATTATTTTCAAGAAATCATCAAGAACCCTAGTAATAATGTATAAATGATTAGAAAAAGTGATGGGTATCCTATTTAGATGTTATAACACCATTTTATGGTGTTAATTTTCAGAAATAGTGTTGGTGTGGTTATATAAGCCATGAACCAAACACCCCCTTATGGCTTATCTATCCTTTTAGTGCTTATTATGATAAGCTTAGTCATGTTCTAAATACGCTCCATGTAATTTATATGTTCCTAGGTTATATGAATTAGCCGAGGACGTCTTTAAAGGAGCTCGTGTTCTATTCAAGTGTTTTTTAGGTGAGTAACATATTTAAGTGTAGAAACGGGTTCTTGTTAACTCGTTAATGTGCCACTCTATTGTGGTGCTCCTGTTCATGTTCACATATTATACTTGTGTTATGAGTTTATGGTGTTATAATTCTACATTATGTGCTTAAATGACTTACATATTGAATGTTTATGTGTGATATATGTTTGACGGGTCAAAACAGCCCCAAATGACCCATTTGGATTTAGTTAAGCATTTTTAGCTTAAATATTACAATATTATTTATATAGCGTCCTAAGTGGACGACATAGCTAAATCAAGCGTTCTTAGTGGACGATTTGCATAAGTAAATGCATTATGAACCAAAGGAAGGGTGTAGACGTCCTAAGTGGACGACACATGTTATTATGTCATGACATGCTCCGAAATGGAGCCTAGACATCCTAAGTGGATGACCGAGCCCTTTTTAGTGTCTCATGTTGTAAAATGGGACCTAGACATCCTAAGTGGATGACCGGTGTGTATAAATGGTTAAAAGTCATGGAATATATGACTCAGACGTCCTAAGTGGACGACTAGAACATTTTCAATTATATTGAACCAAACGTGGGTGCATAGCGTCCTTAGTGGACGACTAGTATATAATAACATTACGAAGCAACTATACTATTATGCCATGTTATAATTAGTATCTTTTATATTTATCTCACTAAGCTATTGCTTACGTTGCTTTGTTATGTTTGTTATAGGTGAAGCTAGTGGTAGTGCAACTAAGGGTACGAAGACCGAGAACTAGACCTCGGTGGGATACTTGGGTATTGAGCATTTTCCTTACACGCTCTCTTACCAAGAAACGCCCTAGGTGTATGCTTTTGTGTACGAACATATAAAATCATGGTTATGTAATGATCAAGTAGATAAGTAGTTTCTTTTATAGTCTAAAGGGTGTTTGGCATAGTGCCATTCTTGCCCATATTGACCCATTTTGATCATGTACAGGTCAAGGCAAATGATATATGTATTGTACAGTTTTTAGGTGTTAATATAAGTGTGATGTTATGCTAAATCAGTTAAAAAAAAATAAAAAATAAAAAAATAAAAGATAGCATGAGCGTTTCACTTTATAGTATTACCCGCTCTATATTATCACAACATCGCGCATTAGTATACAAATCTATGTATATTGGCTTGATACCGCTTGAAGTAACTTAAATTTAAAATTATTGTCATCCGTAAAATTATTATAACTATAAACATATAATTGAAAAATACTTCTCTCCGGAATTTTTTTTTTAGTAGAAACATAACTGAATAACATTTGTTATCCAAAAAATATAATTTCAGGGTACCCGCCGCCGCATCGCGCGGGTACCCTGCTAGTCATTACTAATAGGCGACTTGAGGCTCGTCAAGATGGTAGCAATAGACTCAATCTTACGAAAGTAAGCATTGATGGTCATGTCTCCAAGCTTCAAAGCACGCAACTCGGCCTTTAAAGCAATAGAACGGGTACGTTTGTTGCCGTTGAAAGTTGAAATGAGGAGGTCCCATGCATCCTTGGCCGTTTGAGGATCATCAACCACAAGCCATTCTTGAAGAGTCTTAGATGATGTTAAGACGATCCATGAGAGGACAATAGTGTCAATTTTCAACCACTCCGAATCATGAGGCGGTGTAGCACTTGAAGAAGTTTCATCAGGAGTTTTATCGGGGCCAAAAATATGGTCCAAAAGACCATAACCTTTGCATAGGTTTTTGAAGAAGTACAACCAAGACGCATAATTCATCTCGTCAACATCCAACTTAACGGGAGCAAGTGTGGGGATGTTTTTAAGTGTCATGAGCTTGTCGAAAAGCGAGATCACGGGTGGAGGGGGGTTAGGTCCTATCATGATGAAGGTATGGGTCACGTTTGACTGTATCAAGGTGAAAATGTAGTAAAAATATGAATGGAACAGTAGACGTTAGGGTTAGGGTTGTGTAAAAAATGAGCAATGAGTGTTTTAGGGTTAGGGTTGTGGTAGCAAATACTGAACAACAGTGGATTTACGGCTAGCAACAAAACAACAACAAGTAATACACAAACACACGTGATCAGTCGACTGGTTATTAACTCTGAACCAACGATCGAGGGATCAAAACGAACAGATGTCGACTGGCTACCAATAGAAGCCAACGATCGACAAACAAACAGCAAACGTGTCGACTGGTTTTTACTACAACCAACGATCGACAAATAAACCAAAAATAAGTGGAGAAAGAACAGTGGTATATTAGGGTTTTGATAATGGATCGGCTGATGAAGAAGGCCTGATACCATGTAAATAGGTAAGTAGTATATGTTTAGGGCCCGTTTGGTATGGGGTGTAGGATTTGGGATTGGGAGTTGGAGTGAAAAGTATTGTTTGGTTGAATTTAATTAAAAAATTGTGACTCATTGTCAAATTTAAGTGCATCTATAAAACCTCACCACCCACCCTACTTTTGTACACTTTGCATTTATTTGTGGTTTCATGTCACACTTATCTCTCTTTTTCTCTCTTTATTTCTTTTTTCTTTATATTACTCCATATATTTTTTATTAAATTTTTATCTAAAAAACCAAACGGGCCCTTATTAATGATGAATATCGGTACACAATATAGTCATACACATAATAGTCTACACCTAAAGCACATTACATATATGGACTAACAAGATCTAGCCTCAAGTAATTAGCATACGTTCCAGGTGGGTATACCTAGTTACGTTGTTAATTTGTCTTACAACATTAACCCCTTTAAAATAAAATAAAAAATCCTAACAGAATGGAATATAAACAGCTTGTGCATGCAAGAGACTATGTCAAGAAGAAAATGATGGGATCCGACAACTAACCCATAATCATTATTCTTATCAACGTGCAAACCATGAAGCCCATTGATACACACGTATATAAATGTTTGTTTTGTCAACACACTTAAGAAAACATTAACCGCTTTTCCCGCCAACCCCCCTAACAAAAAAATCTTTGTGTTTTTCATTTTCTTTCTTTCTTTCCTCAATCTTGCCACTGTGAGGAGAGAGAAATTGATCACACACAAAAAAAATTCCCAAATAATAAAACCAAAAATTTCTAAACAAATTTTCTTCGATCCTCTCCTCCCGTCGAAATTCTTGATTCTTGGCGTTAAATTTTGAATTTTCAGGTATGATCCTGAACATTAAATGTGTTTTTCGTCTTAAACGCTTCAAAGGGTTTACGATTGTCGAAAATCTTCCATTATATCGATATATTATTGGTCAAAAGATATGTGGTGTGCAATTAGATTAATTTGATAAGTTGCATGCAAATATACTATTTCTATTTTATGTTATTGAGTTGTCCTTTTTTTGTTAAATTTTGGGTGATGCAGGAATTTTTTGTTTAGGTGAAATCATAGAGAAAAGTGGTGTATGGTTTGTTGATAAGGTAACATATTGCTCGTTTGTGTAAGTTTTATTCAGAGGATGTCTTGTTGCGGAGGTGGCGAAGAGGATGCTTATGGTGGTACACCTTCGAACAATATTGCTACAGCGCCACCTCGTGGACCGCCTTATGGAGGTAATAAGAAGCTCCATACTCTATCATTTGTAGACCAAACAATGAAGATTTGGTAAGGGTTTTTGATGACATGACTGAATTATGTGGCGTTTGACTTTTTAAAGTTATGTGTTTTAGGGAGTAATAGAGGAGAGCCAAGGAGTTCAGGAGCTGCGAGAAATGGAGGTCCTCAAAAGCCCTTGCAGGTTGATAAACCAGCGTTTACGTTGAATGAGTTAAATAGGATGACGGGTAATTTTGGTACAAAGGCTTTAGTTGGTGAAGGTTCTTATGGTCGTGTTTTTTATGGGAAGTTGAGTAGTGGAGAAGAAGCAGCGGTAAAGAAGCTGGATACTGGCTCTTCAAATGAGCCCGATCACGATTTTGGAACCCAGGTGTGAATCTTCATATTTTAAGCATATGCTATTGGAAAATGAATGAGTCGATTATGAGTCTTGGAATGTATGATTGCATTGTGTAAATCTAATGGTAGTGTGGTCAGAAATACATGAAGTTGACTTGAGGCAACAAATTACTCAAGATCACTTAACGACTTAACAATCCAAAGTCCTTAAGAACAGTTGTAATTCTGTGGTTCAAAGTTCTTAACAAGTGTGACCCTCATCAACCAGTACTAATATGCATGCTCCACCTTTTGTTAACATATGCAGTTATCCGTTGTTTCGAGGCTTAAAAATGACCATTTTGTTGAGTTGCTCGGTTATTGCTTGGAGGGAAACAATCGCATATTGCTATATCAGTATGCAACCATGGGTTCTTTGCATGATGTATTACATGGTACATAAGAAAACCCTTTCACCATTTTCCTTCCATTTTGTACTTCTGGTCTTGAGTTTTTTGATGCATTTGGTGTCCTTTTTTTTTCTGTATTTATAGGAAGAAAGGGTGTGCAAGGGGCGGCACCTGGTCCAGTTCTCAGCTGGACTGAGAGAGTTAGAATTGCGTATGGCGCAGCAAAAGGTCTTGAGTTTCTACATGAAAAGGTTCAGCCTTCAATTGTCCATCGCGATGTTCGGTCTAGCAATGTCTTATTGTTTGCTGATTTTCAAACCAAGATAGCTGATTTCAATTTGAGCAATCAGTCTTCTGATACTGCAGCTCGATTGCATTCGACTAGAGTGTTAGGAACATTTGGCTACCATGCTCCAGAGTAAGTATTTCTCATCTTTTAATCTACTGTTGAGCAAAATGAAGTTCTCTAGGTGTTCATACATTCTAGTAGAGGGTGTAACACGTCAAATATGTAGGATCAAATTGGTCATCTTTGATATGGGTTGCACTGGCTTGGGTTGACCTGCAAATATGATTACAATGCATCAAATATTGTCACATAATATTATTAGTTATTAGTACAATATTAATCTAAATCAGTTAATAAAGTATTTAAGATGTTGTACGCATTAGAAAAACATGTTGGTTAACTTTCACCCCATTTGGCCCACTCTCTATTAGTTAATTTTGTAATTTGACCCATTATCAGACCATTCATGAGTAAATCGGTATAAATTGGCACCTTAACTTGCCGGTTCTTGCTACAAGGTTATTTATGACGAACATACATTGTATTCTCTTAAAATGCTTGCTTATATTTCTGGTAGTTAATTACATCATGGTGTCTATCATCTTTGGCGCAACTAATATAAAGGGTCCATACAAAACATCGCTTCACATAAAGTAGGAAAACTTAGGCGGGTCAAAACGGGTAGGATCGTACTGGATTGACCCAAGGCACTTTTTATAAGTAGTGTGGTAAATATAATTAGCAATTTTTTTTTTTTTTTTTTTTTTTTTTTTTGGTTGTTGATGATAATCTAGTTCTTTAAACAAAATGGTACTATAAGAGGTTTTATGCATAAAATACACATTCGGCGAGTTGCTATAGGTTTGGCCTCTTCCTTTTCAGCTACTTAATTTCAGTTTACCACTTTGACCCGTTAGTGAAAAACATATCTAGAACCCAATTTATAAATGAAATGGTCGAAAGTTCCATGGCTACTTCTTGTGGTATGAGTTTTGGCAATACAACCCTTCCTTTTCAGTTCATGTGTATCTTGACATCATTAGTTACATTTTTAAAGCACTAAAGTCACATGTTTTTCTGCACTTTCAGTTGACATTTTTTGATTCAGGTATGCAATGACAGGGCAGATAACTCAAAAGAGTGATGTTTATAGTTTTGGAGTTGTTCTTTTAGAACTTCTGACAGGAAGGAAACCTGTTGACCACACAATGCCCAAAGGACAACAGAGTCTCGTTACTTGGGTATGTCTTGCTACTGAGAATCTTTTTTACATCCTCCGTCCATTTAATGTTGCATTTTGAGAAGTTCTAAACTTGTAGTCATTTACTCATTTACCAAAACACTCTTTATAACCAAAGAAATAAAATCTTGTGAACCAGATCAATATCGTTTTTGGTTAAATATGTTTGCTTAGCTTGAATGCTATTTTTTAAAATAAAACTAAAATATATCAAAATAGACATTGAGGCAATTTTATTGTGACAGATAAAGTAGTCATTTCTATGTATTCGTCATTTCGGACACATTGCATGTGTGCTCATGCTGTGCTTATGATCTGCTTTCTACAGGCAACTCCAAGATTAAGTGAGGACAAAGTAAAGCAATGTGTTGATCCGAAGTTAAATAATGACTACCCTCCAAAGGCAGTTGCTAAGGTACATTTAATGACTACTAGTGTACTGGATGCGCAATAGGCGGTTGGGCAATAGGTCAAATGGGTAACTGTTGTACTGCTCAAAACAGATCGGGTTGTGTTATGCTCTTATGCTGACTCAAAACAATTTATGTCCCAAAGATGTAAGATTTTCTTTAGAAATTACTGACGTTCCGATTATGATAACACCACTTGTATTATTACAATATACAATCTAACTTTTTGTGAAGGACACTAAAGGAACTTTTGACCCGTTCAGAGTATTTGGCCCTCTATTTTTTACGCTAGCTGTTTGTTTTGTTTATTTAGCATGTTAAAGATAAAACATAACCTAAACCAAGGCTTTCAAAATTACACGGGTCAAAATGGCCACCTTCATTACATGTCCTAATTGTTTATGGTTTTTCTCCATACTCAGATGGCAGCAGTTGCAGCATTATGTGTTCAATACGAGGCCGATTTCAGGCCAAATATGACGATTGTTGTCAAGGCTTTGCAGCCACTTTACAATTCAAGACCAGCAGGCTCAGAGTCTCAAGCTCCGTAAGCAAATTTCCAGAAGTCACGTTTGAGCTTTATCTAGAAAACCTAGTTTGAATTATGCTAGAACCAATTATGAAAGCGTATTGTTGATATCAAGATCCCAGAAGTAGATGCTGTAAAATAGAGCCTCCATTTGTTTAAATTCGAAGTTTTGTATGTGTTTAGACATCACATTGATTGGTTTGTAAGCATTTGTAACAGTAATTCTTTAAGGACCGTCTGCAACAGTTATTTCAGATTGTTAAGTGCGATTATCGAATTCTGAGAAAAACTGAGGCTATTCTTCGATAATACCCCTTTGCTAGTATGAACATTTTCTCACAATTCACATCTAAATTGATACTCCCTCCGTCCTGATATTGTTGGCCACGATTGCTTTTTGAGATGTCCCAAATTGATTGTCCGCCACTAAAAATAGATAAAAAAAATTTGATGTAAATTACCATGTTACTCTTACTTGATATTATTATTACAAATTTTAAAGAAACAAGTTTTAATTAGTTAAGGATAAAACTGTTATTTTGTAAAACGTAAGAAAGAGAGGAGTAATGATTATGGTTTTCTTAAACCGTATGTTTTTTGTCGGGAGACAATTATTTCAAGACAGAGGAAGTATTAAATACACTCCCTCAAGTTAAAATTCTTGACATTCTCCAATAAAAGATATCCAAGAAGAGTAACATTATTTGCAAGTTTTGGGAAGGCTGAGCAAGTGATTATGTCTGTCAATTTGTTTATAGAGTCCCCATTTGTGATTGTTAGTTGCTGAAAGCAAAATCTTCATAGTTCACCTTACAAGATTAGAATGTAGAACAATAGTCTTTCTTGGAAGGATGTTTTAGGCTTTTAGCCATAATCTTATTGTATCACCAAGTTTCAGTACCTTGTTCTTATGGCTATATTGAAATGAAGCAGTTCATGCCCAAAAGTAAATCTGACCTATAATGCTACTCGCAGTAATGGTTCACAATCGACTTAGGCGATCGATTTGCTGTCGATCGTCTTTGTGTGAGGAATCGATCGCGCCCCATTTTTTTTGTGTGATGGTCGTGAACTCGATCGACTACTTTTCCCATGTTTAAAATTCAACCGTTATTTATTAAACGGTTTACAAAGTAAAAAAATAAAAATAGCAAACTAGCCGTTAAAAAAAAAAAAAAAAAAAAAAAAAAAAAAAAAAAATCCTTTCAAACCAACTTATAAATACACAACATAACACACTATCCACAAATCTCACACTTCTCTCAATTCAAAATGGCTTGTAAACTCCCTCATACCGTCGAACAACTTTAAAAGTATATCCAAAAACAAACCGACAAAGACGACACGGATCGACAAGAGGCTATTGTCGAAGTTATTAAGAAGTTTGAGCTCGCAAAGGCAACACGATACACAAAGTGCAAAGACATCTCTGAAGAACGAAAAGCTGTGATCGATCAGTTTTTGTACGATGAATATCGCAGAGACGCTGCCGTTGTTGAGATATTGTGGGGTTGTGTAAATCAAATACAGGCCCAAATCTCCAACAAGATCCGTTGGAGTTTTGAGGAAAATGTGGAAGCTAGTTCTGTTGAGCAACAACAACAATTTGTGCAAGGTGCATCAACTTCATCAGATGCACCAAGATTTTGTGAGCAACAACAACATCAACCTCATCTGGATCAATTTCGGCTAGGTTATAAAGAAGATGCAGGCTGGGACGAGAGTAAGGAGCGGGAGCTTAGCAGGTTGGAAGCACAGTTAGAAACAGAGAAGTTTGCGAACTACTTTGCGTACGACGACGGACAACTCTGAAACCTAGGATCACCCGGATTACAATTGAAGTTTAAGTTTATGTTTATGTGACGTTTTAATTTTATGTTTTTAATGTTTTAATTTCGTATCATTTTTATTTTATGTTTATGTAACGTTTACGTTTTTTTAATGAAATTTAAGTTTGTGTTAAAAAAAATAATAAAATAAAATAAATAAATTTGATCATGGTCGCCCTTACTGAGGCACCCAAAGGTCGCTGGAGGGAGAAAGCTGACGTGGCAGAGAAAAAGGGAGGGATTGACCCTCCTGGTGGCAGCCTAAGATCAAATATGAGGGTTTTTTTTTTTTTTTTGCCGCTACTTATAACAATGCATTCAAACACATTATAGAAGTTCCTACAAGTTTAGCCTTTGAGATTAGCTTTAGAAATGTATCGGGTCAAGTAAATGTATCGGGTCAAGTATTAATCTTTATAATGCAGAAATGCAATGACTAGAGGCGATCAAATAAAGAAAATATACTGGTGGCTATTATATTGAAAACCTCGGATATCGTTTAAATTATCTTTCTATGAAAAAGAAAGGGAGAAACTAAATAAATAAGATGTGTATGGGACAAAGGGTAGTAGCATGATACAGAGTGGGTCATCCCAACAGATGGCGCTCTATCGATCTACTGTTACAGTTTTTTAGCTTTTATCCATCATTGCTTTCTCTTTACTTCTATCTTCGGTTTTCCACCAAACCTGCAGATTAAAAAAGAGCACTAAGATGATGTGTAATTCGGAAATCAAAGCACATTTGCAATCAAACTTATATGGCCAACATATATTTCTTCCCAAAGGTAGCTATTTCGACCCGTTGACCTATAAATGGGTCAATTCATAGCTTATAAGTCACTTTTATACAGGTGTTTGCCCGGAGTAAAGCCTCTGTGACCTGGAAGCTAGCATCGCCTCCCCCACCCAGCTCTATCAGGCTATGAATAAGTCCACAAATGACGGGGGCTTAATGTGGACCAAAAAGGACATGGATCAAACAGAGCATATATCATCCAATTTTTATTAGATAAAACTTGGATTATATATGTATAATAACATATGTCTGCATTCATATTGAGTATTGACTCTGATTATTTACGCAACTACTAAAAGCGAATAATAAAATTTTTGCTCCCACCCCATTTTTTGCGTACTAAAAACCTCTTTTGACCCGTCAATCAACCCACCACCTGTAATCAATTCTTAGATTTATCATGCCACATTGGAGTAGCATAAGACGAATCACCAGAAGTGCCCAATCAGGTGAAGATGGGGAGTCGTCAAAAGTCAGTCATAAACGTTAAAAGGTCACAATTTCCAACACGACTACCTAAAAGCAAGTCAATCCGCTTATGTATTTATGCATCGCCAAGGAGTTAAGCTAAAAGACTACCACTAAACACAAAACAGGTCAGATATCATCTAAAAAAACCTACTAAATTGCTTTACTAAAAATTTTACTAGTAATACTTTTATGGTATCAATCCTATTTAACAAACTATTCAACCATAAAATAGCCTAAATGAATTATGAGGAGTTTGCTGGTGGATCCAACCCAGCTTGTTTTGCCTGGGTATTAAAGCCTACACATTTTGACCCAGACCATCTTGACCCTTTACTCAACCCGCCCGTTCCAACAATTTTGGCAGCTCTAGTTGAAGAGGTGGGATACTTGCCTAAAATGATCAACGTCTAGTTCGAGGCTTGCACCGAAATTCAGCCAAGAGTGCAATGTGATCAGATGACCATTCAGGAGAAGGAAGTGCCGTATCTTTCCTCAAGCTATCTTCCTCAAGTAATTCCAACAACGATTCCACTGTCAAGGTGTCCGCTGTAACCAGCACACATGTAAATTCATAAGCATACAGTTATAGGAATTAGACAGACAAAACATAATCAACCCTTATTCAGATTTCAGTGGGCCCGATTCAAAAAACAAAAAAGGCAGTTGTTGAAATTTGGAGACATACCCGAGTAAAATATGTAATCTAGGGTACCAATGAAGTCCCGTGTGCAATTTGTAAACAAAGGTTCATTTGTAGCAGGATCCACTCTCCTCTTTTGTTGCTCATAACCAAGATTAGCTCCAATTCTTGCAAAAGACGAGTATGCACTAACCTGCAAAACACACGGCCATGATCATCAGATTCAATTTCCACAAGAGAACCATCTGGAATAATGTAAGAAAACTAAGAAATAACTGAATATCTATATGCATTACCAAAGGCAGGGTGTGAGTCAATTTAGTGGCTGGTCTCAGAATACCAAGAGGATCTACGGCTAAATCTGGATGCATTGGATCAACTTTCCCGATTGCCAAAAGTGCATGAGGAGCACTGTAATCAAATTTGAACAATAAATGATATATTTTTCATGAAAATTGGACAGAAGTTTATAGTTTGGGTGATTATAATAACTAGCAGGGTACCCGCGCGTTGCAGCGGCGGTTACCCTGAAATAAAAATTTTCGATAAATAATTTATTTTAGTTTATTATGTTATTTTTGACAATAAATTTACTGATATCAAGAATTTCGTATAGCCCGTGCCCGTTCGGGCTCGAACCCGTTGGCCCGTGCCTGTTCGGGCTCGAGCTCGTTTGGTCCGCGCCCGTTTGGACTCAAGCCCATTTGGCCCGTTGCCCGTTCGGGCTTGAATATTTGTATAATGTGCTTTATTATTTGTAGTAGTGAAATTTAATGCAGGAATTGTGTTTAATTTGGTTGTACAATATGCTTGATAATTTGTATTTTTTTATGTAAGGGGTGTTTTAATAACTGTATTAATTGTATTTATTGACCAGTTAAATAATTGACTACATTAAATAACATTAATGTGGTGTTTTGTGGTACACTATGCTTCTTGTCTTGTACGTTTGAAAATTATGTGCATTACACTGCGTTCCCGAGTTTTAATTTTGAAAGAAGAGAAAATAAGTGGGAAGAAAACAAAATAAATTTGTGTTCCAGAGTTTTTTCAGGAGAGAAGAGAGAAGAAGAGAGGAAATTTGGTTATATTTCTCTCCAAAACTTTCTTCCCAAAAGTGGGATGATTTGGGAGGAAAGTATATTTGGAAACTTTGTAATTAAACAATGACTTAAATGCCCAAGAATAAAACATAAATTTTGTATGTAACAAAGGGTATAATTGTAAAATCATCTGTTTTCTCTTCTTTTCTCTCTCAACTCAGGAACACGGTGTAAAAAAACAAAGTACATCACTCTCCTCTTCTTTTCTGTCCAATTTTGTCTCTTCTCTTCTTCTCTTTCATATTAAAACTCGGGAACAGAGTGTTAAAGTGTTGTACACTATGTTTCTTTTCTTGTAAGTAGTAGTCATTATAGTCATTAATAACATTGACCACTTTAATAGCATTAATGTTGTAAGTCTGAAAATTAAATCATGCTTATTTTGTTGTACACTATGCTTATTTTGTTGTAAATCTGAAAATTCGTTGCAGCTATTGTATATTGTGCTTAAATGGTTGTAATTTTTTGTGAAGGGGTGTTTTTAATAGCATTAATGTTGTTTGATAGAATTTTGGTCTTAAAATGACACCACGCTTTATTTTGTTGTACAATATGCTTACTTTGTTGTAATTCTGAAAATTGGGTGCATTAAAGTGTTGTAAACCATGCTTAATTTCTTGTAAGTTTTAAAATTTTGGAAAGAGAGTCATTCATACTTTATATATAGTATAGATATAGATATAGATATAGATACTTGATGACTAAAGGAAAAAGACCACATACCTTCCAGGAACTGAATTAAAATCCCCACAGACTAACATTGGTATATCTGCACTCGCAGCTATCTTTTCCAAACCTTTTAACAGAGTATGAACCTGTAATGTCACAAAAACAACAGGAAACTTTTTAAAACCATATTTTTCTAATTATCAGACAGTCATGGAGCAAGAGATAAGAGCTTCTGAGAATATAACCTGCCATAGCTTGACATCCTTTAAATCTTGTTGAACATTCACATGGGTATTTGCCTACACATATAAGAAGCAATACATACATCAAGAGTGCGGTAATCCAAGGTGAATATGAATCTTAATTAGCGAATAGAAAAACAGGTCTAACGGGTAAAACTAGTTAAAAATCACAAATATTCTATTTTGAATGCATGGCCTCCTATAATAGTTTTCTTCATAAAGTTACATTATTATCGATGCTAATATTGTTTTAATCATAAATTGCAAACAGCGCCTCTATATATATACTACACAAATTGCTATATCTTACCACACAAACAAGTTGTCTCTTTCCTAGATTATCAACACCGTGGTTGCTGAACTTTGCTTCTAGAACAACAATTAGAGCAACATTATCCTGTTACATGCCATGAAATTTTTCATCAGAAGCATAACATTTAATCAACATTTATAAAGCAGAAGGCTATATGCAAACTACCTTGACCAGCCGATTTAAAGCGGTTTTCTTCTGAGCACTAGGAACCAAAGCATCAGTTAAAGATTGTGCAGCTTTATTAAACTCAACCTGCATGCTCAGCATCATGTTCTGTTAGAAAAACGATGCAACTAAAACCCTCTGTATATTAAAAACATATGTCTACCTCGTATTTTTTGACATGAGAAAATCTATCTCTGCGAAAGAATGTGGCACATCCATCAATAGTCATTATACTTCCATTAAAAACCTGCAAACGGCGATCAATAGAATCAATAACGAAGGATCATAACAACATATGAAACAGATTAAGGGGTTTGGACATACCTCTGCTGTTTTCTTCTTATATAGAGCCTGATAGCCATGTTTGTCTAGCTCAGGAGCAAAAAACTCATCAAAATGATCGCTTTGAACCTGAGAATGTTAGCATAACTTTTTAGGCAATCAAAATCAGCTTAGGGAGTCTTAAAATGTGCATCTTGAAAGTTATGATGAGATTTGAATTCTCAGAATATTGAGTGACCAGCTGTCATAAAATAGGTGTAACAGATAGGATCAGTTGTGCTTCCGTTTCTTGAAATTGTAATAATCACATCATCAGTTATTTATTGATACAACAATTTCTGGTAAAACGACCAAAAATGACATATTTTGTAAATAATAAAAAGGCGGAAACAGTTGTGAGAATAGAAGTCTCCCAAATTAGGTAATAAAGGTGTAAACAAATAGTATTATTCACTAATCCTTCAATAATCAGTCTTGTTGCAACTACTACTACTATTTGACCCCAAAGTAATTAATCAATCTGAATGCCCAATGACATTGTCATAATAACATTCTACAATTGACTATGCGCACAGCAGATATACCTCTTGAAGACAAACAATGTCAGCTCGGTAGCCAACTATTTCCCGTAATAAATTCTGTCTACGGTAAGGCCAAGAAAGTGCCCATGATGGACAATAACCATATAAATCACTTGTAGCATACGTATCCGCTAAAATATTATACGAGAGCACAGTAAAAGTCCCATTAGATGAAAGACGTCCATCTAAATCCAGATGCCCCATGACATCAGAATTGCTAACCGAGATCAATTTTCGTGGACTCGGGGATGGAGCCGGAATCACACGTGATGTCAATATGGTGTTCGTGTGTCCAACGGGTGATTTCGTTTCTACATCAACTACCACACATTCAAACTTGAGAACATGACCGATGTCATCAGCTGTTGGTGTATAGGTTTTAGACCGACCAACTTCAAACCATGTTTCACCACCGCTCCTCTGTGTCACAGCTGCAGGATATAAGGGTGTTGCACCATTTGCAAGGCTTGGAAGAGATTGTGAGCTTGATAAGCTTTGATTATTATTATTGTTGTTATTATTATTAAATCTTCCAAATATCTCTTCTTCTTCATTTCCATTTTCATTAACAGCACTAGCAGCACGTTCATGAAGAACACGATGGTGTTGCCATGCATCAGAAAAACATTTCGGAGAGCAATGGTAGCTTTTAGCAAGAGGTATTTTGGCTTTTACACATCCTAAACACTGTAACGTAGCTTGTTCGGATGGATGTATACTACAAATAGCAACTTTCTTATCACTCTGTATACGGTACCTGCATATGAAGCAAGATATCCCAAAGCATTAATTTTAGGTGAAAATAAATGTAATAAGACAAATGTGAGACTAAAATTTGAATGTGCATTCCAAAACTGTTTATAAATAGGAAACACAGATAATCAGCTGCAATAAAACAAACTGTAAAATAGGAAACATAGATAATGCGTGGATGTACGTAATGCTATACGAAATTGTGATAGTCAGACTGTCAGATAATCAATTATATGGGTGATTGACAATAGTGATTATTTAATGAAGTATAAAGCTTATAGATGAAATTAACAAAAATCACATTATTGTAAAATCTCTCCAAACTGGTTAGAAATGAGTAAATATGTAATTCAATTTAATCACTTAATAATCAGTCCTCATAATCCATGAACTTTCTGTTTATATGCGTAAATATGTAATTCATTTTATATGCGTAATTGTCCCTAAACAGTGAATATAAACCACGGGTACAATTAAAGTAAGAAATCTAGGGACAATTATACCGAAAAGTGTACGATGATTCAATTGCCCATAAGAGGGTCATTCGCTCATTTAAAGGTGAATCATTCAAAATCCAGACATATTGGTAGCCACGTGAATAGTAAACTCTTTAATACGGAGTACTATTATTATCATGACAAATGACTCATCGGGCAGGACAATGCACTAGCGATAGATCTAACTATTATTCTGGTTTATAGATGTTCTACAAAGTACGTGACTATTGTTGAATTTGGCTAGTAAAACTAGTACATTAACTCACAGTCTGATTCGCGAATTTCACAGTGCTCTACGCCTGCACTCTTCAATGTCTAGAGTCATAGTTGTCACATTTACTAAAATCCTATTTAACATAACCATCTAGAACTATTGCAAATAGTGCCGTAACAAAACATAGTTACATTAAACTGTCGTATCCCTACACCGTTACACGTGCATTTAAAGCATTATCACAAGTGTGAGGATTATGACTTTCTGACTAATAAGGTCAAAATATTCAGGTTTGCAGAAATTGTTATAGGAATACGAATGACTGAATAATCAGTACAATTACCAAACTACCCTAGTTTCTTCGTTGAAAATTGTAAAAGACTATAGTTGACTTCACACCTTCGATTTCCTATTCACATTTAGATCTCAAGTATGCATTTCATTCCACTACAAGCTAGATTTTTTCCAAAAACGCGGAACCGACAAATCAACCTTCTACGTCATAAAGCTAGATTCTATCTAAAGACATGATAGCTAAACGACAAACCAAGCAACTACATCACAAAACAAACTTCAATACTTCACTTCTACCGTATTCATTAGGCAAACTAACACACTGTATAACCATAAAGCAACAACTTTTAACAACAAAAAACCAATAACTAACTAACCACTTATATCTCAAAAAATGTCCCTCAATAGGCGACGTCTCAGGCACATCATCCGTAAACACAGACTGATCCGGACGACGCAAAAGCACATACGGCGAAAGTTCACAACCCACAATCGGAATATCGGACGGAAGATGCACTCTCAGCACACTCAGCATTCTTTATTTATTATTCACAATCACAATTTCCAATCTCATCAAACCTTAAACCAATAACTTTATTAACAATAACAACGAATTCGACACGGCGGATACAAAACTGATCCACCATTACATCTCTTCAACACCCTTTTTGTATTTCATCAAAATTTTACACATTTATATCAAAAATCAAAAACCCTTTTAGCAAGTTTCAAGATTTTCAAATTCTGAACCAAAAATCAAAAACCCTTTTGATATTTCACCAATCAAAAGCCAAAAACAAAAACCCTTTTGTGAATCATCAAGATTTTCAAAATTGAGACCAAAAGATTGATAAAGGTTGGGGCTTTTTATGAAAAATAAGAAATTGGGGATAAAGGGTGTTTGGAAATAGGGTTTAATTGATTGATTTGAGATGAAATAAATCAAGATTTGATTTTTGGGGTTGTTTGGTTTAGGGTTTTACAAGACAACAAAGACGATGTACTTTTGTTTTTGGGTCAATCTCGTTTGAGTTTCGATGTACCGTATGTTATGTGTTGTGTTGTTTTTTTGTTAAATGATTGTTGTGTTGTGGTTTTGTGGATGTATATATATAGTGGATTGAAATGATTTTTGATTGACCTATGAATTAGTATAATGGATATTGTGATCTAATAATAAAGTTTTAAAGGTTGAATGATTTAAGGTTGAAATCACATTATTGGCATTTAGGATGGTATGTGATTTAATGTGTTTTTTTTCACTAAATGTGATTTAACGAGGTTTTTAACCCGCGCTTCGCGGCGGGATGTTTGTCAACGAAAGTATGAGATCTCATTTATTTACGGTATGTTTATATTGACAACAATATTAAATTTCAGAAAATCATACAAAATCATAATACACCATGAAGGCTAAGCAATTATAGTAATGCATATATTAAAAAATAAAAACAAAAGCTTCCATAATAACAAAAATACGTTTAGAGTTATTGTCCTAAGTAAACAGAGTTGCAACAACTCATCTACATTATTTATTTATTTTTCCCACTAAATGTGATCTCAGAGTTGCAACAACTCATCTACATTATTTATTTTTTTTCCCACTAAATGTGATCTAACGAGATTTTCAACCCGCGCTTCGCGGCGGGATGTTTGTCAACAGAAGTATGAGATCTCATTTATTTACGCTATGTTTATATTGAGAACGATATCAAATTTCCGAGAATCATACAAAATCATAATACACAACGAAGAATAAGCAATTACAGTAATGCATGTATTAAAAAAAAAAAAAAAAAAAAAAAAAAAAAAAAAAAAAAAAAAAAAAAAAAAAAAAAAAAAAAAAAAAAAAAAAAAAAAAAAAAAAAAAAAAAAA
>LBNU01031205.1:6877-18270 GCA_014162995.1 Artemisia annua | reverse complement strand
TGCTCTGGGCCGTCACTCTTTAGCATTACACCTAACGGCCTACTTTCTCTAACACCTGACGCCGTCAGGTGTAAACATCTTGTTTTCTTCATAGGGCGTCTAGTGTAATATGATTTTACTCCTTTGTCAATGTTGGCTGACGGCGTCACCTTGTGACTCTCACGCCGTCAGGTAGGTTTTCCAGCTTCTTTTGAGACTTTGTCGTTTTCTTCACTTTTATGCTCCAAAAACGTCCAAATTAGCATGTTTTCCAGAATTCTTCTCAAAAGTACCTAAAATGACAAAAGGAACGATTTAGGGCAATATTTGATCACATTTACTCTAATTAGGGCTTAAATGACCCCTTAAAACGGGTACACTTTTCGTCTCATCAACTACTCATTTACAAACTCCATTATCATGTGTTGTATGAACTACCACTTGTGCAAAGCTACAAACCATAAATACATTAATGGCAATCAAATAAAAATACTAATAATGAGCATAAATACTTGCAATTAGTATTCCTCAGTTTTCGATTGTAAAATCCATCGTGGTTGCCCAGTATGCAACTCCCTCGATTCAGCTTTAGAAAGATTTCCCATGAAAAATGACCAATTAGGTGAACTACATTGCCAATAAAATTTGGTTAATTCATATAACAGTAGATTGATAGTTAATTGCTGAACATGCACTTCACAATATCTGAGAAATCTAAAACATGAGATAAATATAAACTGGAATTAGAGTGAATAATAAATAAACGAAAATTTGATTTGCGTACCCTCCATCAACAATCTCATCAAGGTATAAACAGATCAGGTCCAAGTTTTCAATTGTTTCTCTTTGTTCAACATTACCCCTGCATCAAGAACTTGAAATGGTTAAATTGGTCTATTTGTGTTATATCTACCTCTAAGAAAATAAATGAGTTAAGTTACATGCTTGAGTAATTCAAATAGTACTGAGCTTTTTCGACACTTGAAACATCATATTAAGAATATGGCGTGGGTCAGTTCAACCCGCTCTTAAGTACTTAATTTTGACCCAAACTTATTTTGTAGTATCAAAAGTTTACAATTGTAAGTAGTACAATATTATGCAACAAATAACGCATAGCTTTTTCATTTCCAAAAAGACTATCTTTTCCTCAAGAGCGCCGGCCTCCTTAACATTGATTTTGTTCAACTTGGTGATGCTATATATAATATACATGGGTTTGACGACCGGATCATCCATAACCATGTAAGTCACCACCCCTTTCCAAAATAGACGGGGCGATTGGCAATTTGTACAACGCAACCACAAGCCAACAAGTGTCCAAGTATTGTAGGTGGATTAATCTTTATTCGATTGTTCAAGGACACATGTCACACATATACACGAATTGCCCAAAAAATGAGTCGCCTTTGGTCTATTTTTTGACTTTTCAAAATTTTAGGTTTGGAAAGTGATATGTTGTAGGGCGAGTTGTCTATTTTGATAATTTTCCCATATTTTTTATTTACACTCCATTGGATTTTTGTTTCTTTGATGATCATATACGTTTTGTTGATCAATAACAAGTGTTTTTGTTAGCTTAGATGATGTGGAACATAACGAATAGTTTGTTCTACTTAAAAATTGGGTATAAAAAAGAAAATTAATGACCAATTTATTTGTTTTTGCAAAGTCTATTAAAATATGGATTAATGCAAGCATTGGCGCTTATCAAACTTATACCAAATTTCTGTTCGACATGAAACTCTATTTAATGTTTATCAAACTAAATCTAGTGATACCATTTGTTAAACATAAATTAATACTACACCCGTCTCAAAATTATTGTCTATATTTTTGAAATGTCTCAAAATAATTGTCCAGTTTCCTTTTTAAGTTAAACTAGAGAATATAGTACAAGAATATTCTCTTTGATTGGTTGAAAACTAAAGTAGCCGAACTTTTATTAAACTTTGTGATTTCTCTCTCATGACAATAATTTTGAGACGGAGGGAGTAAGTTACTGATGCGGATATTGTAAACCTCAAGAAGTTTTACGTCCTCCTAGGTAGTATACCTAACCGTTGTACTGTAGTATAGGCAAGACATAGGGGGGATTGATCGTTCTCTAGGGAATAGTGTTGTGAAGGCGGAAATGTATGTCGAGATAGGTCTAAAGATGATGTAGGATTTTTTATTTTTATTTTTTTTAATGTTTTTTTATAAAAGCAAGTAAAAATCTCGGGGTTTGAAGATTGGTGTTTTAACTGCTAATTAAACTAATTAAAACTAAATGAATCTAATAAACGGAAAAGTAAATTGGTGGTAACTCTTATGATAGAAAAATGTGTTCACTTAGATTATCTTTACTTCCTAGTTATCTCTTATTGATTAATCAAATTACCACGTCCTTGTTTTAATTGGAGCGTTGTATTCCTTGTTATTGGTCATAGGAAGGTGTCATATGCCCTAACTCTATGAACATATAAGTCTCCCCTAAGAAAGCTTAAAGTCTATTAAGTCTCCTAGGATCTACAAGCCACAATTCACGCAGTAAATACAACGAGAAAAACCACTAGCTCATTCTAGAGTTGTGTTTAATAAGATGGAAAAGCTAGTACATATAAGAATTAAGCCAGTTTTCTTATTCCTAACGCGAGGCAACCAATTAAACAAGAGACGACAATCAATAATTAATAACTAGGTTTCATTCAATCTAAGCAAACACTAATAGATCTAGCCTATCATGTTGAAGTGAAGAAAAGAAAAGCATAAAATCAAACAACACATAGACATATTGAATGATTAAAGATGAATTACTTAACTTCAATAGAACATGGATAAAGTGGCTGTAAAAAGCCATACAAAGTAGCAGAAAATCGTCTAGGGTTTCACCTTTCCAAAGTGTTACATGAATAATCGAATACATAAGAAAATATATATAGTTTGCATATGTGACGGAGTCACGTTATGGGTTGTAACGCCGTCAGCACGCCGTAATTCGGGTTTCGTCTGTTGCTAAATCGCCATTGTGACGCCATCGCTCTATGACTGTGACGCCGTCATGGACTGTGCAAAGGTAGTGACGCCGTCGGCTTATAATTCTTCACAAAAAGTCTGAGCCGTCTCGTGTAATCTTTGCTCTGAATCTTGGTCTTCAAATGCAAGTGACAGCGTCGCGTGTAATGTGTGACATCGTCAGGTCCCCTTTCCTGACAGATTGTGACTTGGTTGTTTTTTCTTCCCTTTATTTGTCCAAAATAGCCCAAAACTTGTCGGTTTTCATCTTTTGCGTCTTAAGTACCTAAAATGCAAAAAGAAACGATTTAAGGCAACAATTGATCAAATACATACGAGTTTAGGGACTAAATGACCCCTTAAAAAGGTACGTTTAAATCCTTCTCAGTTACTAACATACT
This sequence comes from Artemisia annua, assembly GCA_014162995.1. NCBI lineage: Eukaryota > Viridiplantae > Streptophyta > Magnoliopsida > Asterales > Asteraceae > Artemisia > Artemisia annua. The sequence continues at coordinate 14,893 of LBNU01031205.1, read as the reverse complement.
CCTAAAAAAGTCAAACAAAAGCAAATTAAAAAAAAGTCAAACAAATTTCTCCATCCCATCCTCTTTCGTCCTCTCCCCTAATACCCGTGATTCTTCCTTTCTTCGTCTTGTGTCTTCTAGATCCTCCCCAAATCATATTATATTTCCAATTCCACATANTTAAGCCAGTTTTCTTATTCCTAACGCGAGGCAACCAATTAAACAAGAGACGACAATCAATAATTAATAACTAGGTTTCATTCAATCTAAGCAAACACTAATAGATCTAGCCTATCATGTTGAAGTGAAGAAAAGAAAAGCATAAAATCAAACAACACATAGACATATTGAATGATTAAAGATGAATTACTTAACTTCAATAGAACATGGATAAAGTGGCTGTAAAAAGCCATACAAAGTAGCAGAAAATCGTCTAGGGTTTCACCTTTCCAAAGTGTTACATGAATAATCGAATACATAAGAAAATATATATAGTTTGCATATGTGACGGAGTCACGTTATGGGTTGTAACGCCGTCAGCACGCCGTAATTCGGGTTTCGTCTGTTGCTAAATCGCCATTGTGACGCCATCGCTCTATGACTGTGACGCCGTCATGGACTGTGCAAAGGTAGTGACGCCGTCGGCTTATAATTCTTCACAAAAAGTCTGAGCCGTCTCGTGTAATCTTTGCTCTGAATCTTGGTCTTCAAATGCAAGTGACAGCGTCGCGTGTAATGTGTGACATCGTCAGGTCCCCTTTCCTGACAGATTGTGACTTGGTTGTTTTTTCTTCCCTTTATTTGTCCAAAATAGCCCAAAACTTGTCGGTTTTCATCTTTTGCGTCTTAAGTACCTAAAATGCAAAAAGAAACGATTTAAGGCAACAATTGATCAAATACATACGAGTTTAGGGACTAAATGACCCCTTAAAAAGGTACGTTTAAATCCTTCTCAGTTACTAACATACTCCTAAAAAAGTCAAACAAAAGCAAATTAAAAAAAAGTCAAACAAATTTCTCCATCCCATCCTCTTTCGTCCTCTCCCCTAATACCCGTGATTCTTCCTTTCTTCGTCTTGTGTCTTCTAGATCCTCCCCAAATCATATTATATTTCCAATTCCACATATGTTTGAATCGACATTTCTTCTAGCGGTATTCGAATATTCATGATTGGTACATAATGTCTAGCAATTCTCAGATTAATCGTTGCCTCATCAATCATTGATGTTGCAAATGGAGCAATGAATTTAAGAAATTGGTTTTAGTTCTAAGACTCTAGTGGTTGATATGTGTATCCTTGCCAAGCGTATGATAGAATACTCACCACGATTGTGCAATTGAGTGTACCACTAAATAAACACCCTAGATTAGTTAAGAGAGATGAGCGAATTTCATTTCGTATTTCGAGAGGTGTAATGGTTATGCACAATTGGTTAATGTTAATACAAATATCGCCTAAAAACGTTATTTATATTTTACTATCTTTGCTAAGTTTTGTTAACGACAAAGTGTAAACTTTAGTTTTTAGTAAAACATGATTTTAGTTTTAGTCTTGCATAACTAGACTTTATTTGCTACATTTACATTTCATATTAAACTATAACATTTTCATATTTCTAAATATAGAAAATGTAACATGACATCATGGCATACATCATGAGCATTTATGGAAAGCTTACTAAATCTAGTAGTTGACTTTCCATAAGATCTCTTACACATTTAGAAGGTTTCTTACTCTATCTATTATGTGTTGACTTGAACAAACATGATTTGACATTGCTAGATATGGAAAGATTTCTTGTAGTCTTTGACTGTCAGACCTGGCGGAACCCTTGGGTTACAAGGGCGGAACCCTTGATTTGGTTCCGCCGGATCCGCCAGTCTGCTGGTTTGGTTGGCTATAAATACCAAGCCACTTGCAAGAAATCTCTTATCACTTCTCATTATATTTTACACATACATTCTCATTGCATTCATCTAACTCATTAACACTTCATTTGTGTGAGATCTTTTGTAGCAAAGAAGATCACAAGTTCATACCAAAAGTTACAAGTTTCAACATAATGTATCAAGTCTTGTTAGCTTAGTCTTGAGTAAACTAGTGTGGTTTATACATCTATTCATTGTGTACTTTCAGTAGTGATCGGTTAGTATTTTAGGCCTTAAAATACATAGTGTGACGGGAGTGGTTGTACCTTTGTAAAAGAACTCGACATCTAGCTTTGTGTCGATAATCTTGTGTAAGCGACGTGTAAGGTTTTCTCCGCCGGTGAAAGGAGCTTGTTGACTAGTGAAAGAAACTCTCGAGTTGGATAGTCGGGGCGTGGAGTAGGGCAAGGAAAAAGAGTCCTTGTAGCCGAACCACGATAAACTATCGTGTTGTGGTTTGATTGTTTCTTTCGTAATTCTTTCATATTACATATTGTCTTTTAGTTTAGATCTTTGATTAAACGTAAAGTTTCAAAAGATAATTAACTTAAAAACCGGTAAACTATTCAACCCCCCTTCTAGTTTTCCACAATTGGTATCAAGGAGCTACGTTACTCAAGCTTTTAAAATATATTGTGTTTTAAAACTTGAAACGATCCATGGATTTTGAAAATTACAAAGAAGGGCAATCTATGCAAAAACCACCACTATTTGAAGCTAATGGTTTCATATATTGGAAAAACCGTTTTGAAACTTACGTGAAGTCAAAAGATATAGATCTATGGTAATATAATTATTAATGGTGATAACATAGCTAATTTTAAAGATGGTACAAATGGTAAAGATGAGGATAACTCTTTTACCAAACACAATGAAGATCAAAAGAAATTGATTGCTAAAAATAATGAGGCAAAAATATTGCTTTACAATGCTTTACCAAAGAAAGAATATGAAAGAGTCTTTATGTGTAAAACCGCTAAAAAAATTTGGCAATCTTTAATAGTCACTCATCAAGGGAACTCACAAGTTAAGGATAACAAAATTGATCTTCTTGTTCAAAAATATGAACAATTTACTATTCCCGAAGATGAGATTATTGATTGTGCTTTTGCTAGGTTTAACACTATTATTACTTCACTTAAAGCACTTGATGAATCTTTTTGTAACAAGAATTTTGTCAGGAAATTCCTTAGAGCACTCCATCCGAAGTGGAGAGCCAAAGTGGCGGCAATTGAAGAATCTAAGGATCTTTCAAGCATGTCACTTGATGAGCTAATTGGAAACCTCAAAGTTCACGAAATGATAATGGAAAAAGATTCGGAAATAATTAAAGGCAAGAAAGAAAAAGTGAAGTCTATTGCATTAAAAGCTAGAGTTCAATCAAGCAATGATGAAGAATCTAGCTCGGATAGTGATGATGAAGAATATGCAATGGCCGTTAGAGATTTCAAGAAGTTCTTTCGAAGACGTGGGAAGTTTGCGTGGCAACCTAAGGATGATAAGAGAACTTCCCGAAAAGATCGTGATGACAAGAAAGAAAAGGGAGAAAGAAAGTGCTTTAGGTGCGGAGACACAAGTCATCTCATAGGAGAATGTCCAAAACCACCCAAAAGTAAAACTCAACGAGCTTTTGTAAGTGGTGCTTGGAGCGATAGTAAAGATGATGACGAAGAGCCAAAGAACGAAGAAATTGCTCTCATGGCTCAAGACTCAAATGAGGTACAATCCGACTCATCTTGTTCTTCTATTGATGATGATACATTGCAAAAAGAATATAACAACCTTTGTGAACTAAGCCTAAAAATCATAAACAAAAATAAATTTTTAAAGACTAAAAAGGAATTTTTGGAAAATGAAGTTTATGAATTAAAAGAAAAAGCTAAGAGGTTAGAAAAGAGTAAAAGTATTGACACATTGTGTAAATCATGTGAAGAGTTTAAACTCGAAATTGAGAAACTTACAACTACTCAAAATGATCTAATCAAACAAACCTCAAAGTTTAAAAAGTTCGATAAAAGTATTTCTTGTGCGGATGAAATAATGAAACTCCAAAAGTCACCATTTGATAAAACGGGATTAGGTTTCATGAAATTAGAAACTTCAAAGAGTCAAATGAAACAAGACGATAAGGCACAAGAAACTAACAAAACTGCTACAGGCACCCACGGACCAGACGGAACCCAAAACAGGGTTCCGCCCGTTGAACCCAAAGGTTCCGCGGGGTCTGCAGCAGAAAAACTAGTTTCTACACAGGACTGTACTAAATTCATTAAAGTCACAAATAAGTCCAAAATTAGTATAAATGATACAAAACTAAAACTATCTATTTAGGTTGGAGTAGGACTTGGTAGAAATGAATTTAGAACTAAAACCACTCAACCAAGACCTAAAACTGCTATTCCCAAACGCCCCTTTCCAAAGAGCAACTACAACATGCAACCAAACTACCAACATGGTTGGAACCAAAACACACCTAGACATTACCAAACTCCAAATTACATGTCATGGAACCCATATCTTCCATTTCCATACATGGATCAAGTTAATGGTATGCTTAACCAAAATGGACCCATGAGATATTGGGGACCAAATGTTTGAGTGTTTTTCATAAAATAGGTGTGCTTCAAAGTTAGTTTGGAACCGGATGATATGGATCAAAGATAGTGGTTGCTCAAGGCACATGACGGGTAACACAAGTCTCTTTTCAACATATCAAAAATGTGATGGAGGTAATGTTACGTTTGGTAGCAAGGCTAAATGCAAAATCATCAGAAAAAGGTACAATCTCTCATAACTCTCTCTCTATAGATGATGTAGCTCATATTGATAACCTAGGTTTTAATCTTCTTAGTATTAGTCAACTTTGCCGGAAAAAGTATAATGACTCCTCCCAAACTAACCAGTTAACCAGGTGTGGTCAACAAGTCAAATCTGAGAGAGGAGAGATCAATTTATGATCCGTTGAAAGCAGAGTGTACTCACGGGTCGTTAAGTCCCAACGAGATTGAAATTGTGTTTTGAAACGTTATGGGAACGAGTGATTAGGGAATAGTAACCAGATAATGAATTGGATTGATTTTACACTACTGATTGCTTGGAATTAAGATTATGAAACAATATGAACAAATACAGGAAATCAGATAAACCTAAAATGCAAATGCGTACTGAAAAAGTGGGAATTAAGCAAAAATAAACTAGACGGGGGTGAAAATGACTTTTTTACAAACTTATTATAAAAAGAAAATTTTATAAAAAAGAGAAATATTTTTTTGATTATCTTATTATTTAATATTAATTAAAACTATTTAATACTTATAATAACTATTTAAGTTAAACTAAATATAATATAATATTAAATAAAACAAAGAAAATGAAAATTTATTTTTAAAAACTCTAAAATAACTTAAAAATGATATAAAAACTAAAAATATGTCTTTTTGTCTTTTTGTGATTTTAATATTAATTAATTACTAATTACTTATTAATTAACTAATTAACTAATTTAAATTACAACTTATACTACAAATGACTTAGAAAATTACGAAATATTTTTTAAAACTAATTAACCATCACAGAAATCCTAAAAAATTATAAAAAGTTTATAAAAATTATTATTAAACTATTTTATTAATTATTACTTTATTACTAATTAAGAACTATTTAAACTAATTTAATTAATAAAAATGGACAATGAACAGTAATAATTAAGAAACTATTTTTTTTAAAATTCTAAATGATCTATAAAACCTAGAAAAATTATAAAAACCTACTGTTGTTAAAAAAATTTAATAAATCAACCTAATTATTATTTAATATAATATTAATTATTAAAAACACTAAATGAAAAGATAAAAATCTAGGAAAATTATTACAAATACTACAAGATGTCAGGAAATTATTAAAAATATAAAAATGAAAATTGCTTTTTGAAAAAGCTGAGCAATAAGCCAAATGGCTTAAATAGAAGCTATCACTTTTGTAAAAGTGATAATTTTATGAGTTTTCTTTTTGACAGATGTTTATATACTAGAAATATGAAACTTTAACAAAGACAAACTTTTTATAACTTAAAAATAAGCACTTTGCACCCCTAATAGCTTAACAGATCTTATTTTTGGATTTTTAAATATGAAAAAGCTATTAAAAAGCTACACAGTGAACACAAGGTAGAAATGAAGATGCAAAAAACTTATATGAACATAAAATAAGCCAGAAAGAAAGGAAAAGCACACTGGATAAGCTAGAAACAACAAATAAGCACTTATGCTAAAACACCGAACCAAACAGGCCTTATAAGGCTAATTCAAGCTTCTGTGGGGCCCACAAATAAGCTCAGAGATCCAAAATGAAGCTTGGACCAACAAGCTCACCTGGCAAGCTTTCAAATAAAACAAAATTTAAGGCTTAACTCCTACAAATAAGCTTTATGTGAGCTTATGAAACTTTGCAAAAAGTCAAGTGTACACTGACCTCTCAGTATACACTGTCAAATGGGACAAACAAAAAGCAATAAGCAGCCCTAGCAAATAAGCTTGAAATGGTAAAATAAGCCCTGAACTATCAAGATGGGTTGCTTGGCTTTCCAAAAAGCCAAGAGTCATGCACTGGGGCCCACTAATAAGCTCTGTGCAAGCTTATGAACTTTGGGGAAAAAGATGTGCACAGGGGAGGTAACAGACTAAATAGGCTACTTTGACACTGCTTATTTATAAGCAAATGGATTCCAAAATTGAATTTTCTTTTTGAAATATGTAAACAAGCAACAAAATATTACAAAACAACAATTGGTTTGGATTTCCAATCTGTATTGAATCCTACAGATCAAAAAGAAATTTTGTCCATTTTGACAGATAGAAAATTTTGACTTTTTGATTTTTATAAACACTTGACTTTTGTGAACTTTGATCTTGATTTACTCACTGAATATGTTATATTAAGCTATAAGAGCATGAAATTAAGCAATCCTTAACAACTTATGAACTGTTTTGGTGATCTTTGAGCCAAAAATCCCAACAGTGAAACTGGTAAGTGAGTCTAAAAAGGATTTTGACTTTTAACAAAACAAGTACTGGTTTTTATGCTTTGAGTGTTATTAATAGACCTAAAGTAACATGTATTCACCAAGAACAACAACTCAAACAACCTACACCACAGTTATGACAGCAATTCCAAACACACCTTTCATAGACTCAACACTTGATTTTCAAAAGGATTTGGAGATTTAGACCACTAAACTAACTTATAAGCACTTATATTGATAAATTAAGCTGAGATGAACAAATAGAAACAACAATTAACAATTAATACTACAAATTACCAATTATGCTAAAATTACACTAGAACTTGGAAATTTAGGAACTTGAAAACTATAAACCTCAACTCTAGCTTTACTAGAGTATCTTTAAGCTCAACAAGCTCCAGCTTATTCAGGGAATAAGCTGGTAAAGTCCATCTTGCCCCTTCATTGTAGGCAACTTCCAAAGCTTTCCACAGTCAAATGCAAAGGTACCCTGTGATCTTTTTTGTTTCTGAATTTTTTTTCTTTTTATGTTTTCTTATGACTTTTTATAACCTAAGTGAGCTTATAGAAAAGTAATACTAAGTTGAGAACATGATTAGAACCAAAAGAGAAAATTCAAATTGAAATGTAAAAACTGAATTGGAACTGAAATGCTTGAGTTTTTGATTACCAAAAGATTAAATTACAATATTGAAACAGATTACAAGCTTTTGAAAGTAAATTTAACAACTAAAAACTTAGATTACATTAATTCGACACTAATTCTTAACTAGGTGACTACACACAGTCCTCAAGTCTTCCTTTTCATTTTATAGATGCAAATTAGGGTTCCTTGGATGTTTCTGAGTCTTTCCCATCAAAAACTTGACCCTTGGATCACTTAAACTCATCTTGGCCCTCCATTTGGTTTTGGCGCCAAAATAAAATAGTGCAAATTGCACTGTTATATACCAATTGGGGGTGGTGGTGCATTAAATGCTCTTGTTTTGTTAGGTGGATAGTGGTTTGGGCGGTGGGATGTGATGGTGAAGGTGGGAGAGGTGGATGTGACAGGGGAGGCCAAGTGGGGAAGAAGAAGGAGGGAAGG